>APFE031478069.1:0-18546 GCA_000404065.3 Pinus taeda | reverse complement strand
AGGGTGGCAGTCATGAAGGAATGAAGCATGAATGTATTGCAGTGGGTGAGACACAGGTGAATTGTCTGAATGACTTCTCTTGAACATATCGGCGACATTGACGATCGATTGGTAGCGTTAACCCAAAAGATGGATGGTGTGATGGACCAATGGTGATGATCAATGAACGGAACAACCCAACCTAACATGGATGCGGAAGGAAAGAGTCATGTTCAAGAGTGACTTGCTACCAATAAAGTTTCTTCAAGTTTTCTTCCCAATTTTCCATAGCCATTGCTGACCAGTACCTCTTTATTTTTGTCAAGCTTGAGGAGGATAACATATGCTTGTTCTATAATATGCCCTTCGGGTGAACCTGTTGCTATATTTTAGCGAGCCTAGCTATAGTGAAACTCGTTCTCGTCCATTTGGATTAGTTTGTCGCTATTCGGTTTTAACGAGTTTAACGACAAAGATAACTCGGTCTCTTTCAATTTTAGAGAGTCTGAAAGAAATGGAAAGGAGACTCCAAAGATTATTTTTCGTTGTATACTCCCTTAAGTGTGAAAAAGGGTAAAATAATACAAAAGGGATGAATTTTGATAGTTTTAACGAGCGGAACAAGACAAGCGCTCGATCTTTTTGTGTAATAATCCCTCAGGTCCAAAAAGATTAAAATCTAGAGTAGGGATAGCACTTCTGATGCCTTTAATGAGCCGAAGAGGCCAATCTCTTGGAAATATTTTCATATTTTACGAGTCAGATGAAAAGAGATTAAAGAAGACTCGTTTTCGAGGAACGAGTGATGGTTTCGGGTAGCAGTTGATTCCAGGAAAGATTTGGAATTTTCCAATCACGAAAGTGTCATAAGGATGGCTAACAGAATCACTCTTCACAGATATTCCTTGAAGGGGTAAACGATCATATGAGGGTGAATGATCAGCTAAAAACAGAGTGGAGGTGATGGCGAGAACACGACCAAGGATCAAAAGCTGGTGATAAGGCATTCACAATGGTTATTTACCGGTTCATTTTTTAGCGAGCTTAAACGCTGGGGGAAACATTTGCTCATGACTTATGTTTATTTTTTAACGAGCTTGAACTATGCGCTAAAACTGCTCGTGGAGAGTTTATTTTTTAACGAGCTTGAACTCTGCGACAACATTGCTCGCCAGTCGTATGATAAGAAATGTCTCATTCGAGATGCTATTTTGAAGTGGCTTACATCTCTCAAGCTTTGCCACAAATCCTTTCTTTATGCAAGTTAGGAAACGACTAGCCTTCCGGGCTTAAAGGGTTAGAGGTCCTAAAAATTTAAAAAATAAATAGCCACTCTTCACTTGCATGCAGAAAGGTTTGCATGCCCCCAAGTATAGTGAAAAATTTCCAGGTTACCAAGAAAGTTCTATCTGCGTAGCAAATAAAATGCTTCCTTGGTGATGTCTATCGAAACAGACAAAGGTGAATGGCGCAGACGCATTCTACTCACATAACTTTAACGAAGGTATCTTATTCCAGTCTGTTCCCATTTTCTTGTGAGGACGGGTTCGCCAGACTAGTCATATATCCCTTGCGGAAATCCACTCTATACCCAAGGTTTTCTTGTTGAAACAGACCAGGGTGCATGCCCCGTGGGTTTCACTTCCTGAATCACTCGCACTCATCAGGTGGAGATCAATGAGACATTTCTTGCATGAAAAGACCATTTAGGGATGGAATTTGACTATTTGCGATGTGTGATCCAGGGAATGACATTTGGTCCACGAGCTTGACCATTCTACCTTCGTGCTGAAAACACATTACTCTAAAGAGTGAGGAGACGATGGCTCCCATGCAATAAATATAGTCGTGTCCAAGGATTAGATTATAATCTAAGGGTCCTTGAACTACCATAACATTCATGTGAATAGTTTTCCTTCTCAAAGTAATAGGCACATTTGGAAGGATCCCTAAAGGTCGACTGGTTCCTTTATCGAAGCTTGTTAGATTTCTAATTTCAAGCAAAAGCAATGGTGAACCAAGATCTTTCCAAGAATTTGAGGAAAGGATACTCATAGAAGCCCCTTCATCAATGATGGTACCAACCATGATCATTCTGTAAGCTTGTACAATGATTCTGAATGGTACACTAGCTAGTAAACGGGGTATGTCTAGTAGATTCTAGTCGAAGGAAATGACTAGGTTGCTTGGTGGTGGGACCGAATAGACGGCTGGATATGACTCTGATGAAGTCGCTTCCTGTGATAAAGGAACGGGAGGACTGCCCCCAAGCTCATCGGAGTCTGTGTTGATGAAAAGAATTTGAACGGTGTCGTTCTCTTTCTCTTCAGTGATGGTATCATTCGAAGATGAACACTCTGAAGGCAAGACTGGGTCAACTACTGTATTGACCCTTTGACTTTCATTTGGTATGGATTTAGAGGGTTCATTTTCAATGATAGATGCTTCGACTGACCACAATGATGGGCCAACCAAATTTTCAACCGATGGAGGGCTTGGCAAGAGTCTTTTATTTCCATGAGGAAGTCGTAGCGGTGAAACCAGACGATCATCCAAAACTCTCTTAGCCTCATCAAGGAAGGGACAACATTGGACGGCGTGATTGCCTTCACACAACTTACAAGGAAGTTCAGGATTCCTTCTTTGTCCATGTGCTTCACTTTCACTAGTTGATGGTGAGCATTCAACATGATTGCCAAAGGTTGATGCTACCAGATTGTGCAAATGAGGAGAGCAGTCCCTTAAGATCTGAGGGATGCAGGGACAATCCTGGTGATAGTGGTCTCCATTGCAAATGACATAAGGAGATTTAGGTTTTGACTATGCGGTGTGAGGATTTTCGCTAGACGACACTTGGTTGCTCCTTTTCAATTTTGGTTCCTTTTTCTTTTTTCCTTTTTCTCTTTCTGCTTCTTCTTCTTCTCATTTACTTGATTTTTAGCCTTATCAGCTTTATCAAGCAAAGAGGAAGGAGGAGAGGGAGAATCAGATGAAGTAGAAGGTTGGGAGGCAACTCTAGTGTTATTTAGTTGTTGATTAGATTGTTTAGGAATTACTGGATTCTGAATGACAGAGGTAGAGAAAAGCTAGTCAGGAAAACCAATTGTCAATCGTGCAAGTGACAAAGTGGCCATATGGGGTGGACCAACATCTCCCTAAGAGGAGAAGGGACTAGGATTTCCTTCAAGGGGAAATCCTTGGTTGGTAGACTCCATTTTCTTAACCTAAAGATCAACGAGGGAATTTGTGATGTTATTCTGATTTAAAATAAATTTTTAGACGCTTTGACACAACTTGTTTTTTCAATTTTAAAGAGTCGAGAAAAAATAAAAGATTACTCTAGTCGCCTTCGATTTTTATTGAGCCTGAAGTGAGAAGTGCTCAGAGGACCTTTTCCTTCAAGGAGTCTGAAAAGGAGCAAAATTGTCTTCTCTGGAGATCTAGGCAGAGAGGATTACCGAACCAATTACAAAACTGCAGAATACTTTTTACGGTACGGCAGTCAATCTTCTCTAATGTTGTGTTCGTTGCATTGCGATCAATAGGGCGGCAGACACAGCTTCCTAAGGATAAAGGATGTAGCCTATTGTGGTCTCCCAATATATACTCGACGGTACGTGGGAGCACAAGTCCGTACTGGCACTTACCGTCTTAGAGTGGAGGAATCACCGAACCAACATTGAAAACAACAGTTACCGGGTTTTACAACACTGGAATACGTCTCTAGCCTAGACCTCTAGATGTTGTGCGTTAAGTTCCAAAGTGTTGTTAGATTCATTGAATTTATTTTAAGTTGATCTTGCTTAACAGTTTTCCTTTTAGGTTCACCATGTGATGTATATATAATTCCTAAAATGTAGTCTAAGATGATAAACAAACATTTGATATTCTTTCAGTAATGAAAATCCTAGCTACTAAAGGGAAGAAAGTAAAGAATCTTTTCTTCACAGAGCATAGAGCACACGCTAAATGCACAATCCTAAATCAAGCCAAGCAATCAAAATGAAAATGCACATGCATGTATTTTTTTTCAGCCTTCTTAATGTGTGAATGACGTTAAGAAAGCTATGTGCAAAACTGAATTACTTTTAAGGTGACAGTACTCAACAAAATTCTTTTTCAAAACAAAGTGAAAACAAGAGAGACACTTTGCGATTTTGAAATGGAAATTGCTTTTTGACACTTTAAAACTACTAATTCAAATCCTATGCAACAGTAAATGTATAATCAACTATCAAGAACAAAGGTATTTCTTTCTAAAACTAAAAATGACAGCTACGACACTTTCAGATCTAGAGACGATAGTCCGACTATGCTACTTTTTGCAAAAGAGAACTAAAAACGACGCACAATACATAAAAACATTTATAGTTCTTTGCACTAAGGAGGTGGAACAATGCAAGAGAAGGGGTTTTTCACATAAGTATACTAACTACAGATAGCAAAACTCTTGAATAAGACTGGAAACAGTGAGAAAAATCCACAGTCAGAGGGTAAAGTTAACCCTCCCTGACCATCGCACCTGTTACACAGTGAACTTAGTATGAAGCGCACCTACTGCACTCGGGAAGTGCGATGCATACAGATTGCCTTGAAGGCAGGGTGAGATGGTAGCAGTGTGAGACTTTGAACGAGATTTCACTCACAGTTTGCAATCTAGTTCAGATGTTTAGGTTGAATAAGTAAAGATCAGTGTATGTAAAACATAGGGGTGATCTAAGAGGTTACTAGAGCCACCACTTAGGGAAATTAGACTGCTTGCAGATCTATTGTTTAATTCATAAAAAAAACACGAAGATAGATTGAAGCAACATTGATCTACTTTGCATTTGTATAACAAATGTAGTTCGAAGGCTACCTGGCTTGACTTCAGGCTCCATCTGTAAGTTTATAAAAGAAACAAGGATAGATAGGCTAATGAGTAATCTAGTCGGTCCACATTGGAGTTGCCATTTTGTTATCCGGGAATAGTGTCCACTCGAATGCTTCTATTCCCACTAATATGGGTGGCTATCTTAGAAACAAACAATCAAATTCTACTGTTGTTTCCTTTTATGAAAATAGATGAGAGGAGAACCAAGAAAACCAACCTGAGTCTTGCGTTTGATTTCCTCTCCTTCTTGATAGAGCTTCGCCGCTTCTTCTTTGTCTGCCCAGCTTCAAAAGAACCTGTGGAATCACATCAACATACTACTATGCAAGAAACAAGGATATAAATTCATAAATAATATAGGATCAGATGTGTATTAACCATATACATGCATATATAAAAAAGTACACAAGAAAATGGAAGGAAACAATAATAGCTTTATTAAGATGAAAAGTAGCAAGAGGATTACAACCATGTGCTCTGACCCAGCATCATCCTCCAGCTAGGAAGTCCTTCTTCACCTCAAGCAAATCTTAGATCACCCAACACTATGAATGTACACCAGAAAACCAATAGCACTTATCTATAAGATACAAAATTCCAGCCTCTAGATCTCTGTGATGAGGGATCCATATATAGATGATTACAGAGAGGTGAGTCATCTTTTGGGATCTTGATTAGTGTCCTCTCTCCGATAGTTCCTGCTTCCACTTGGAGAATGATGATCTCTTACTCATCCCTGGTCAAAAATAGAGAGGCAAGTGTCATAGGGGAAGCTTCTGGAAGATTCCATGATCTTCCACCTCGCATTTTTGTCCCTGCCATTTGTCCATTCCCGACCATCGCACCCTACAGAGGAGCAAATCAGTATGCATCGCACCTTGTACACTGGGAAGGTGATATGCATCCCACCCTCTGCATTGAGCTTTTAGTATGATCTAGTTTTGACCATTTATGAGCAGTTTTCAGTGGATAACTTATGGGAGATGATGTAATCAGTTGACCTTGTTCCTTTAGGTAGTGAAGCAACACTTTTAGGGACTTAGGAGCCCTCAGTTTATGGACATTTATGATTGGGGTTGAAGTGCCCAAAAATGTCTATAACAAACCCAGATGTAGCATGATGTCTATCTCAGCGATTGAGAAGGAGAGGTTTGAGGTATTGTTCCATAATAGAAATCCAAGACTCAGGCCCAGAGGCTCTAGCTTCATAGATGTTGTGATTGGAGTTAGATAGAATGGTTTATACAAGCTGACTAGTAAGCCTATATATCATGGGAAGAAGAAGATGGATTTTGTCACATCCGACCAATAGGCCTCCTAATGGGATCAATAAACGTCATATTCCCCCTTGTTATCACCATTGCACAAAAGCCTAAGTATGTACCTTTCATTTCCTAAAGTGTCTGCCCTAAACTGCATCATTTCAGCCAGTTTTAGGATCAACACTCCCTATCCTCCTACTAGACAGTGTTGACAACTAGGTTGCTCCACTGTGGCCTACATTGATCACCTAAAGGTTACTCCCATTTACACTTGTGTTAGTTCTAGAAATTGAAGAGAAGGGGAGAAATTATGGAAGCATCATATTACAAAAGCTTCCAGAATTTGTTACAATCATTTACCTGAGATAAATCATCTAGATCCTATCCTAACCTACTTTTGATTTTTCATCCCTTATCCTTTGATCCCATCCTCCCATCAAAGGTGAATCTAAAACCTTAGATTGGAAATTGGATAATAACTCCAAAGTTACCCCACTCCATATATTTATAGCCTTCGATATGCAAGAGGTTTGATTTTGGAGAGTGATTTTACCCTTATGCTATTGTATTGAGAGATTTCATTTCATGAATTAGGGTGATTGGAGGTGCACATTATGACAAGAAAAGGAAAATTTAGCCTTAGAGGAGCTCTTCTACCATATCAACACCTATTTATGGTTGTAAACTCCTTCCATTTATATTAATGCAAAGAATTATCTATTTTCATATATATGATGTTGTTATTTCATATATTTCAATACCATGTTGATATATTGAATAAAGTATATATCTTGTAGTTTCTTGACTTGTGTCTTCTGACTGTGTGGGTTCTAATTTTGTTAAACGGAGCTAGATTTGGAGCATTCAAGCTAAACAAGGAGTGAATCCTGTGACAGATTCTAGGTAGGGTTCATACCGTCATCTATTTCATTTAAGGAAAGCATTGTATTCCTTGTATCTCTATTGTTTTAGGTTAGCCACCAAACCAAGAGGATATACTTTTGTCTGCAATCTTAAATCTCATATAAAAAATTGGAGACCATACTGGAGAACAATGTATTCCCTCAGTGGTTCCTTTGTCCTTTGTGTTCGATTACCTCCTTGATATACCTTTGTTTCTTTACCGAGCCAAGAGAAATCCTAGGAAGTGATTTCATTGAGTCTCTTTTGAAATTTTTGTTTTCGAATACTCTATGCCTGGACCAACGCACCCCTAGTATGTCTGATAGATTGTTGCACCTCACCTGTGCCCACTCTGTACCTGTGTTGAAAATCATTGGTGCCTCTTCTGCACCAGTGTTGGCCCTTGTTTTGGCACAAAACTTGCCCTTTTTTTGAATATCTCTTTGATGATCCTACTTCCATTTAACCTTCCCTGAGTCTTGAATGTCTTGTGGTCTATAGAAAGCATCCATATGGTTTTCATTTGTGTTTGATAAAATTTGGTAAGAATTGGTTTTGATTTTTCATTGTTCTTATCATTTGTTCACTTGAAAAATGATTCATTTTGGTTGTTGGTCACTTGGATGAATTGTTGTTTCAGTCCTCATTCTGAAAAGTGCATTTGAATTAGTGATTAAACATTTGTATCTTAGTTTCCTTCATTTGAAAAATTAAGTGTGTTGAAAAGAAAAATATTTTCATTTGTTTCTTTCTTCTTCTCAAATTAAGGTTGTATGCATAAATTGATTGTTGAGTTGAAAAGACACTTTTACATTACATTTAAAGTCTACGTGTATCTTTTGATTAGTGATCAAGTTGCATTCATATGTCTCTTTGCGTTTGAAACATTAAAAGAAAGAAAATATATATATATTTGCATCTCATATAGGGCTTTGATTTTTATTTGAATATTTGTTCGAGTTGAGGATGTGACAGGATGTTCTGAGAAACAACCAATGATGGCATGAGGATGTACATTCTCATGGTTTGGGCATGACAGTTGGATTGGCTACCCAACTAGTTCAAACATGGGGGCATGCAGTGTGCAGAGATGTGTTAGCATTATGTTGGAGTATCATGGCAACAGTTCACATGAGGACAACACATGATGAGGTCGATACGAGATGTTGCAGTGAGAATGTAGCTTAGATGGAAGGGCCAGCCTTCCACGATGGGGAGCAACATGTGGAGATTGTGACAGGGTGGTCGATGGTCATGGATTGAGATGATTTCTGATGTATGACATACCGATGGGGTGTATACCTTGGTATGGTGATCTTGGTAACAGATGGTTTCCAGGACGAGACATGATGGAGATAGTGGTTCTACATATGTTGTAGGGATGTTTACAGTATGTGGAGGGGTTGACATCATGGATGAGACAATTGTTATTGATCTTGGTGGATGGCTACCAGGATGGTATGTTGTCGAGGATGACAATGACTTCAGGTGGAGGAGGATGTAAGGACCTGTTGTCCTAAACACGTTGCGCCCAAAGTGCGATCACTACCTAACGGAGCGCACACAGTTGGAGGCTTGAACAAACATTCCAGCTTGGTGTGCGAGCTCAACATGAAACGTGCAAAGATGTTATGAATGTGTGGAAGGTTGGGTGAGCATTTATATATGGGTGGGAGCATGGAGGAGCGCCCATGGGCCAACCAACAAACATGGCAAGGCCAACATGACTTGTTGGCATTTGGAACGAAGGCCAACTCATGTTTGCGATGGAGATGAGGGGGTGGGCAGGTCGGTTGGGAAACCAAGACCTTGCCTTGCCACTCGTATAAACAAACATGGCATGGAGTTCATTTGGACATTGAACTTCGATCACATCTCAACGAGTCACTTAGACACAGGGCGAACGCGTAGCGGAAGTGCGAAGTTGGGTGAGTCGCCATGCATGGCTGCACGACGGGCGACCCGGGTGAGGGCATCCGTGCAGCGCTGCATGACAGGCGACCTGAGTTGGACGTCCGGGTAGGCATACACGACAGGATGACAGGGTAGGGCATCTGCTGAATGAACGAACTGAGGTGCTGAACGGGTGATCCATGTAGGTAGCGTCGTGCACAGAGGTGAGTCGGTCGACGCGGTGAGGGCATGCAGACGGGTGACCAGGTGAGGGCGCGCCATGCACGATGAAACAGTGGAAACGAAGGTTGGAACCAGAGGTCGTGAACGAGGAGTCGGGCAGGAGGTACTACATGCTATTTCATATGATTTGGGCATTTTTCAAGGGTTGGCAAGCGGGACTGCATGTGGGTAGGTATACATGGTTTGGGCGTCGCTAACCAAGCAGAGAGCGAGCTGTCTGAAGACGTGCGATGAGGTGAATGAAGGGTTGGTGAATCGTGCGGCGACCGTGCAAAGGTGCCGACGAGCTGGGCAACCGAGTTTGCCGAAGTTGGAAATTTGGCTTAGTATAAATTTGAGGTTTCCCAAAGACTTAGCCTATACTTTGTAAAAGTGGAAAATTATATGTATATTGATATCAGGCAGACTCATATTGCAGGGAGTTGCCCCTCCCTTTATACTATTGTGCATTTCTCTTGTATAATGTTGTTTATGTGAATTTTATGGCATTTCACTTGTATAAAGGATACAAGAATAATACTTGGTAACAAAAGTAAAACTAAGTATGGAATGTTAGGGATAGTCTACAATCGTAAGTATTGGTGAAAAGAAAACGGTTGGTGGTGCGGCACCTCGCCTAGCATGGTTGGAACACTACCGTAGGCTTGGGGGTGTGACAATGGGCGACGGGCGAGCAGAGGGGCACCGAATTTTTTTTTTTGAAATAAAAAAATACATTAAAAAAAATACCAAGTTTTAATAATTTTTTAATATTTTAGTATTTAAATTTTTAAATTTTGATGTTTAATTTAGAATAAAGTAAATTGTTTAAATTTTTGTTTTAATATATATAATATATATATATATAGATTATATATAATGTATTACAATTTGTTTAATTTTTAATACTTTTTCTTTTTTATAAAAAAAAAAAAAAAATGTGGAAATTTATTTTTTAATATTTATTTTTTTGAACGTTTTTTTTTTGCTTTTTTAATAAAATAAATGATAACTTAATTTTTTTTGAATTAAATATTTATTCTTTCAAACTGTTAAATGTTATTTATTTTCTATCATTTTTGTAATTTCAAAAGGGAAAAATTATTTTGAAAGATTGTCATAATTTTTTTTAATATACTTTGGTTTTTCTTTTAATATTAATTTTACTAGCTTTCTAGTTTTTTTTTTGGTTAATTTTCTTTTTTTCTTAATTTAGTTTGTTTATTAAATGGTTCTTTTTTCCCACTTTTTACTTAATTTTTTAAAAAAAAAATTAATTTGTTTTTTGTTTGCAAATTCTTTATGGTTTATGAGACAAATTATTTTTTTTAACATTTCTTTATTTTGTTATATATATATATATATATTATATATATATATATATATTATATATATTTATATTATATATATAGATAGGAGATAGATATATATACTATATTATAAAAAAAAATTGGACGCAATAAATTTTAAAGTGTGAAAAATAAGTCCTCTAAAAAAAGGTATGCTGCATCAGCATGTTTCAAAATCAGCATGAAAATCACTAACATTTAAAACCAAATATTTATATTTGATACATAAGAAAATTTAAAGTGTCAAAAATATGCTCCCAAAGAAAAGAGTTGTATTCTGCATTACCACTTTTCAAAATCAGATCATGTTTTTACTACCCCTACGAAACCGGTAATCGTATCGGTTATTTAAAGTGCCAAAAAATATGCTCTAAAAAATATGTGTGTTCTGCATCGCCCCTTTTCAAAATTGGGTCAATTTTTTGCTATCTCTACAAAATGGGTAATAGTATCAATTCCCATTTCAAATTTTACGTTGTTTCTTCATAGAACTTTCTTTATTGATCTCAATTCACTAATTACAGACTCAAACTACCCTACACACACAGCTGTAGGGGTCCACGCACTCAAGTGCAGACTCTAGCTAGGCCTCCATGCACTCAATTGCGGAGCCTTCTCTTCTCTACCTAAGTGCAGGAAGAAGAGACTTCCTATCTTAGCTCTTGCCCAAGACTCTTCTATGAACCCAATTGTCTATGTAAGTTACTTCTTCCTTTTGCTAAGACTCAACTATTTATAGATTTTTCCATGCAATGCCATGGTCTGCGGACGATGGGTGAATCTCAAAACCCACTCAAAACTTTACTTAAAACAAGCGGCTAAGCCCCTTTGACTCTTATTCATCTACATGTTATGCATCCACAAATCAAGGAGACTTTACATGTCTTACACAATTGTATACAAAATTTGGGTTTATTAACCGCAAACTGACCTAGGGGACCCCATCCCAATAGGCCCCCAACACAAACATCATGACTCACTCTCGAGTCACTCAGCTGGTTGTTCCACTTTCTGAATACAAGGTCCCAATCTTCCATTTTAAGCATTGGAATGTGTGCCAGCCTGGGACCCTCGAACACAATTTGCTCAAGCAGTAAAGGTGTTCACATAGAAAATTTCCCCATATCAAGATCCTTTGTGACCTTAGATTTTCCCTTACACTGAGGTATATACTCAAGCATCCTCGTCATAGGCTCCACCCCTTCAGCATCAATATCCTCAATTCCCTAGAGTTCTTCTTCCTCTAGGTCCACTACTTTCTCTGGCTGCTTATCCTTTTTCTGCTTCCCCTGTGTCTCGACATGCTTCCTTGGTGATGCGCACACTGGCACCGGCTTATTTTTTTTTTCTTTGCGACTTATTTCTTTTCTTTTGTGGTAAGCTGTTTTTCTTTTGCCACAATCTGTTTTAGCCTGGGTGACCTAGGCACCATGGGCATAATAGGGGTAGCTTCCATACTAGATACTTCCGGTCTTAGGACGTTAGACGCAACTGCTTCTGAACTCATCACTTCGCTAGGGTTAATGGTAGTCATTCTTTCCTTAAATAACAATCAGCCTACGAGAGAAAAGTTTGATAGTGATAGAAATTCTTTCGAGAATGCTTAGCTCATATGCTGCAGACAAAAAAATTCATCAACAAGTTTTAGAGCGAAAAGTGTTCTCTACTGGACTGACACGTGTAATTTTATGGGGGTTTGAATTCAAATCCAACCGTTCCCCACAAATTCTAATAATAAATGTTGTTTTGGCAGCATATATTCAAATATTTTCACCTTAGTTGCCACCAACCCATGCCTCTCAACCGTTTTCTGTCCGTCAAGTCACAAATAGTAAATCCAATGGTCATTTTCCTGTTGGGTTATGTGGTACCTTCCCCCCTCACGCAACTTCTTTAGCACAACTTCATTTGTTGCACCTTTGTGATTCTTTGCGCAGCCTGCTTGTTGCCTTGTCCTCCAAGCTGGGAAATGTAGTTTATAGTCATGCCCTCTATTACAATTGCTTGGAGCACTAAGACTATCTTGTTGCCATATAGTCATTGTGTAGGATCCCTTGTATACAATTTCAACCTGCTCCCATTCACTTTTTCAGGGAATGGTTCCCCGTTCAGCCTCGCAAGATGAATTGCGCCACCATCTATAATTTCCTTGACAATATATGGCCCTAACCAATGCATTTGGAATCTACCTGGAAATTTAGTGAAATTAATATCATATAACAAGACAAGATTGTTTATCTACAATGTACGAAGCTTGATATGGCAATCATGTCATGATTTTTCGCGTTCCTTATGCACTTGTTGATGGAATCACGTCAGAAATCGGTCTTCTTTGAACTCCATTAGTTGTGCAAGCCACTCTTCCAAGGCCTCGTGATGCACCATATTCATCAAATCTGTTATGCGCAGACTAGACACAATGTATTCCATCAGCATCACGACTTTGATCCCATATCCTAATCTGAATGGAATTTTCCCTGTCAACTTCTTACAAGTAGTCTTATAACCCCATAACACTGTAGGTACATGTACATCCTATTCAGTCTGTTGCACGTTCTCTAAAATATTTTTAAAAGCTTTGACAGTTCCATTTTCCTATCGGTAATATGGTGTATTATTCTGATGGTAAACCTAGAACTCCCCAGTCAACACAATGATCTTTTCATTCATAAAGTGTGTACTATTATCACCTAGATTGAACCTCAGGCTGAAGGAAGGCAATGCCAGGGTAACCACAAACCACGCTTAGCCAAGCAGCTAGCCCTACTAGGATGGGAGAGGGCTCTCTCCATAAGGATCTCAGCCAAGATGTCTAGATCAAGTAAAGGATATTATGCTAGGTATAGTAGCACAAAGTTTTGATTGGACTTTTGAAAGGGTTTTGCTGGATCGGGAGGAGCTAGATAGTTTAGGTCTGGGAAACTAAGTCAGAATTGCAGGGTGCTCAATGGGGAAAGGTAGGCATAGGCTTTAGCACTCTACGGCTTGATGATGTGAGATTTTTAAGACTGGTGAGAAGCTAAGAAGAGCATGTGAAAACCATGGATCCTTCCTAGACTGCAGAAAACATGAAATGGTGAATGGTTTCCCAAGGCAGAGCACTGATGCAATGAATTCTGCCTATCAAACTTGAAAACATTCAACTAGAAGCAATGAAATGATTAAAAAAGTATACAAAACACATTAACATATAATCATAGAAGAACAAACTATACTAAAACTCCATACCACAAGGCTTCCATAAAAATAACTGCAATTCTTATTAATCTCCTGCTAAACTACTTACAAATGGTGTACAATCAAGGTTTAAGCATCCAGATGATTCCAAACCTCTACAAATAGAAAGAAGAAGAATATATAGACATGTATTCAACCTCCTCCCATCCTCAGGGGTCGAATACCTAAGATGAGGAGCTAATCTAACTGATATTAAACAAGAAATAGGAATATAGGCATCTCAACAACTTGCCTCTAAAAGTGAAAAATTGATTCATTTGAACTCAAACTAACTCCTAAAGCAATTAATATGCCCTCTATTACTATTTATCTATCATAATTGCATTCCAAGTCATCATTTACAATGGTAAATCATCCACGGTGAGATAGAATCCATGATTACAGTCAAAAACTGGAAAAATAGCAACCTTGAGCAAAATAGTGAAAAGCGCAGCACCAATTTCAGGTCCCTTTTGGAGGCCTTGCTGGAATCCAAATTGAGCCCATGATAGCTCATTGGAAGGATGTCCAAGTCTAATTTCCAAAACACCTAGAATTTTTTCATTTGGAGCTCATTTGACCTCTCAAAACTTAATTCCCCCAAGACTGCTTCCGTGTGTCCAAAAAGTGGCAAAAAGGTCATTTTTAGGGTGTTTTTTGACCTTTTGGTGGAATAATTCTGCCCCAAAAACTTTGAAGCTTTCTAGGGTGCATGTTCTCATCACTCTGAATCCAAAAACGCAAGCCATTTCTTCATTGGGTGTCCCTTGGAAAAGAGCAGCGGCACTACGCTTTTAGGCAGTTTTTCTGTGTATTAAATTCCAAAATTTGCAAATGACAAAATTTACTCCAAATTTTCCCAAAATTGGTGAGAAGCACCATCATCAAGTACTATGATGAGCCAAGGAAGCTTCATCCAGCATCCTAAGCCTATCCTCCTCCCTTGTGTGGTTTTCTCTATTGCCTAGCTCTACCTACTGAGGTGTCACTGCTTGTGTTTTCCTCCTCCTCATAGTCTCAGTCCTTTTGGTCCATGTTTGAATGTTGAGGTGTATGAAGGGAATGAGTGAAAGTGTTTTTAGGAATGAGGGGATGGGAGATGAGCTTGTGACTAGGAAATGAATGGAGGAGTAGGAAATGAGAGGAGGGGCTTGTTTGCTTGAGAATTTGCTCTTGGGGAAGAGGGACAAAGGGAATGAGAATGATATGGAATGGAGGTAAAGGGAAAAAGGGATAAGGTGATAGGGGAATAGGGATAGGAAAATTTAGGACTGTAGAGATAGGTGCTAGGATGAAAAGTGAGGATTTAGGGTTTTAGGCATCATTAGGGAGATTTTAGGGTTTCATATTAAACATGGAAAATGATGCTTATAATTTGGATTTTCAAATCAAAACTAAAGTGAGGGATGTCCACTTACTTGTAATGATGGAAGGGAAAGATAGATTTAGAGTTTTCTTGAGGGCTTGAGGGTTTTTAAGCTCTCCTGCCAAAAGCGCAGCGCCACTGCCAGAAGCGCAGCGCCACCCTCCAAAAGCGCAGTGCCACCTCAAGACAACCTTTACCGCCTTCTCGGTGTCCAAATTAGGCATGGGATAGCTCGTTGGAAATCCTGTTGAGTCTAATTTCCCAATCATCTTGAATGTTTTAATTTGGAGCTCATTTTCCCTGTCAAAAGATCAATCTCCCAAGACTGATCTAAATGTGTAGAATGAGGCTGCCAAAACGCAGAGTGATGTTACAGTCACCTTTTGAAGGTCTTCCGCAACTCCAAAGTGAGCTCATGATAGCTCATTAGGAAGATCATTGTGTCTAGTTATCATTTGACTCATCAAGAAAGTCATTTGGTCACTCCATGTAGGCGAAATCGTGATATTCCCAAAGTCACTCCAGAAGTGCAGCAACTCTCCTTAGGCAAATGATGTTTTGGACATTTCTCCCAAACCATGAGACCTATGTAAAACGTGAAGGTAGTTTTTCTTCCTTGGCCTATTGTGGACAAACACCTCTCTCACATTTTCCAAATTCTTCCCTGTTTGGTCTAAAACATAATTTGAAGAAAAACCAGCCCTATGTGTGGCAAATGATTTGTCCCTTGGAATGAATTATTGAAAAATGATGGAGACATGATGTGTATGAGTTGGAATGGCCTCATACTAACTGAAATGACCTCCCTTATGCCTCATATACTCAGATGTCTCTGATTTCACAGCCAACCCTAGCTCAATGGGTGAGGAAATTAGGGTTTAGTGCTTGTGGAAAATGATGATTTGGAAACCCTTAGGAAAAAATAACTCCCTTTGGCATGCACTTGACCCTATGAAACTTTACCCTTTCACTTGACTATTTACTTTGAAAAACTGACCTTTTGATGGTCTGGCATCTTTGGAACACTAAGCTAATAGCTTGGGGTGGTGAAATTATTACATTTGAAAGACATAAAATTACATAATGAAATAAGCATTTCTCTTTACAAATCATCTTCTCATGGTGAAGGGATGTTATTTGATCACCCTTTACTTGCTAGTCTTATGCAATGGAATGGAACCTTGGCAACCCTAATGACCTAATGAAACCTTGAAAAACCTTTAAGACCTAATGAGACCTTGAAGGACTGAATTTCAAGATGACATAATGACCTCATGACTGACACAAATGGCATGATAAAAATAACTTTATGGATGATGTATGTTACACTGAAATTTGTCACCTTGACTATCTGCAGTCTATATGCCCTCATCAATAGCCATATTGTCCTCTTTGTCAAGCCCCATACCTCTGCTCTTCATGTCAAAACTTCAAAGAGAGAGAAAGTCACTTGAAAACATGTTTATCTCTGGGTACGCAGGTTCTCTCTACCTTGCCTGCGTGTACGCACTCCAAATACACTATACTTGCGTACTTATACGCTCTGTAAGCTAAAGGTTGGGTGCGTACCCCTGTAAAGGTCAAAAGGCGCAAGTTTCATCTTTAAAAAGTTACTTGTGGTCACTTCTAGAGCCTTCTAGAAGAATTTTTGACGTGTATTGAGCGCCTCCAGATGGTTCATGCACCCCTATGATAGAGGAGCTTATCCCATCAAGAGAGGAGCTACCCCATCCAAAAGAGGGAGTATCCCATTGATGTTGGAAATGAATAACCTCCTCTAGAATACTATAAATATAGGCATTGGGCCAAAGGAGGGGAGGTTGAAAGCTGAACATTCTAAAGGGTAAATGCTGCTGGAATTAGGACTTCCATTTGTTGACTTGTGAGGAGAGATTACTATCCTTCCTTGTTGCCATAGTGGGAGTGGGTGAGCTTGTCAAAGTAGAGGAAATCTCTTGCTGGACCCTGGGAGGAGCTTGCACATCACCAAGGCTCAGGTTGTAATGG
The DNA here is from genome assembly GCA_000404065.3 of Pinus taeda. Taxonomy (NCBI): domain Eukaryota; kingdom Viridiplantae; phylum Streptophyta; class Pinopsida; order Pinales; family Pinaceae; genus Pinus; species Pinus taeda. Next base: position 1,476 of record APFE031478069.1, on the reverse strand, counting down.
TTCCTTTGATTATTTAATACAAATAAGTCCATTCTTCTCAATGATTTGTTAATGAATTATTTCATGTATTCCTTGGTCAATATGATAGATATGCTTTATTTTATGATGAATATTCAGATTCTATGTAATCGTTTGCTTTGTTAGTGTATGCAGGTCTGAAAGTGAAGGAGGAGCTCATCTGGATCAGCAAGGCTGGACTGCTACAACAAGCGTGGGACCTAAAGGTAAGATCGAAAACATTTGAATTCTCGTAGAATGATGTGTATTTAGAGAAGGATAGCTCTTGTTTGGTTTGTTTGTCACTAGAGAGTCTTAGACTCCTAGGGAGGTTAGATTTGTCCGCAAATATAATTCTTTCCGCATGACAAATTGGCGACTCCACTGGGGAATCCATTGTTGGGTTTGATTTTTCCTTTAATCATTGCTTTGATCTGAAAAGAGTCTTATTTCTTTTGCTTTTTGGTTGCTTAACTGTGTTTTTGGGTGGCTTGGCTTAGGGTCAATTTAGAACTTAGTTTTTCTTTGTTTTATAGTAGTACGCACCCTCTGGGTTAGACACAGTGCGTACTTGTACGCACTGTATCTGTGTACACAGAGCGGGCACGCACCTGGTTAAACAGGTTGCCTGCGTACCCTGGTAAAATTTAGAATATTTACCTTTTTTATCAGTTTCTCCCTTTTGAATTTGTTTTTCTTAGTTTTTTCTGCCCAGATCCACTAGTTGACTGTCAGAAATCTTCACCTATACTTTTTCCATTAGTGTCGATAGTTTTAGTGAAATTCCTTGAGATTTTAGCCTTAGGGTTTGGTTTTTATAATTGGTCCTGTAGTGACTTTGGGTTTAGAAGTCACAAAGCCTTAGATATCTCTGGTTTTGTCGGTCTTCTTAGGAGTCGGGCCAGTCGCGAAATCTTCCCTCGTGAGCAACCTACCTTTGTGTTGTCTCTTTTGCAAAATTTCAATAAGCTTGTTCATTTAAAGTTGCGAATTTCATTTTATAAAAGAACAAAAAGAGATTGAATTTTTGCTTTGATTAGTTCATGATTCTGCATAAACTAATCCTTGGATCGATCATTGCCAAGTAAAACATCCCAAGAATCATCTTAGTAAGCTTTCGCTTCTTAGACTTAGTTGTTAAGAAAATTTAGATTTATTTCCTTTGTTTCGCTTTTTGAGTGATTTTCATAAATTTGCATAGATCTTGGATTTGCTTTGATTAAGATTAGTTTTATATGCTTTTCGCTAGATAGGAAAATATCAACGATCTCCTTTGCGACATTTGCTTTAGAGTAACATTTGACGTCTTGAAAGAGAAAAGAATTTTTTCGTTAAGTAGAGAGTGGTCTTGTTTCGTGTGTTTTGAAAGATAAAGGAAATTGTTTCTTGGATTGTCTTTTGAGAAAGTTGTGTTTATTGAAAAGATTGCATTCTCTCAACTCTCTTAATTAGGACTTTCATTGAAAAGAAAAGTTATCG
>APFE031478067.1:0-10001 GCA_000404065.3 Pinus taeda | reverse complement strand
CCAACTGTTGATACATATGTAACTTTAGACATATAGGCCATTTCTTCCAGAGTCTTGGGACACACCTCCTTACTTATTTTGAAATGGCTAGCCAAAGGTATACTAACTAGTTTTGCATTCTACATATTAAATCTTTTCAACACCTTTTCTATGTACTCACTCTCAGAAAATGTTAATTTTCGATTCTTCCTATATCTAGTTATTCTCATACCAAGGATTTGTTTTGCAGCACCCAAATCCTTCATTGCAAATGTGTTTGCCAATTTTCCTTTGAGCACATTTATTTTTTGCATGTTAGAACTTGCAACAAGCATGTCATCTACATACAATAATAATATAATATAACTACCATCATTTTTCCTTTTGAGATAAGCGCAATGATCAGAGTGACATCTACTATAACCTTTTTCAAACATAAACCTATCAAATTTTAGATACCACTGCCTTAGACCCTGTTTTAAGCCATACAAGCTCTTCTTCAACATGCACAATAGTTTCTCCTTCCCTTTGACATCATATCCTTGTGGTTGATGCATATATATATCTCTTCCTCCAAATCCCCATGGAGAATGGTTGTCTTTACATATAACTACTTAGATGCAAATCTTTAGCTGCTACTAGAGTTAAAATAGTTCTGATTGAAGTCATTTTAACAACAGGAGAGAATATCTCATCAAAGTCTATACCCTTTTTTTGTGCAAACCCCTTCACCACAAGTATAGATTTATACCCTTTTCTACCTCCATCTTCTTCCTTCAACCTGTAAACCCATTTATTCTGCAATGATGTTTTACCTACAGGCAACCTGACTAAGTCCCAAGTCTGGTTATGTGCTAAGGATTCCATCTCTTCTTTCATGGCTTTCTTCCACTTCTTCCTATTTTCTACCTGCACTGCTTCTTCATCACATTCTAGTTCACCAGAACCAGTCAATAATACATAATATAATAAAGGAGAGTATCATTCAAGGGGTCTACTTATCATGGTAGATCTTCTAACATCACTTTCAGGTGTTTTAGGTGCTTATTGTTGTTGTGGTTGTTGTATTTGTTCTGGTTGTTGACCATTATGATTTTCAAGCACCTCCACTTTTTCTGTGATCTCATCAAGCATTGTGTATTCTCTGTTTTCTTTTTCCTGTTTCTTTCCCTGCATCTGATCCTTATACAAAACCTTTTCATTGAATATGACATCTCTGCTCCTAATTATTTTGTGTTTTTCATAATCATAAAAGAAATAACCAAAATCATTAACACCATATCTAATAAAGGTACATTTCTTTGATTTTTCCTCAGGCTTTGTTCTATTTTCTTTATTAATTTGGACAAAGGCTTCACAACCAAAAGTCTTTAAAAATGAATAGTTTACCTTTTTACCTGTCCATGCCTTCTCTAGAATACCACCATCCAAGGAACTTAAAGGCCCTTTGTTTTTTAGATAAACAACAGTATCTACAAGATATGCCTAAAATTGTAAAGGCAATCCTTCACGCAATCGCATGCACCTTGCACGCTCCATGATTGTCTTGTTCATCCTTTTTGGCACACTATTTTCTGTGGTGTTCCTGGAACTGTCTTATCTCTATGAATTCCATTCTATGAACAATACCTATCAAACTCTTTGCTGCAATATTTACCTCCATTGTCTGATTTGAGACACTTCAACCTTTTTCCTATCTCATTTTCAACCAATGATTTCTATTTCTTGAAAGTATAAAATACATTAGATTTATTTTGAGTACAATAAATCTAGGTTTTTTTATTACATCATCAATAAAATTAACATAATAACAAGAGCCACTGAGAGATGATACCTAAGCAGGTCCCCATACATCTGTATGCACAAGCTCTAATTGTTTTCTCTTCTTTTTTTTCCCAACTCTAAGGAATCTGGCTCTCTTCTGTATTCCATAAACACAATTTCCACAGAATTTTAAATCAAAATACTTCAAACCTAGCAACAAATTTCTTGAGTGAAGAATATGCATCCCATTCTCACTCATGTGCCCAAGCCTATGATGCCAAAATGCCGTATCTTCTCCTGTAGAGGTTAAAGCATTAACATAATTAGAAATACCATTGCATAAATACAATGTACAAACCTTTTCTCATTTTTCTATTACCAGGGCTCCTTTAGTGACCTTCCAGGTTTTATTTGTAAAATCAGTCACACAGCCTTCACCTCCCAACTGTCCTTTTGAAATCATATTTTTCTTAAGATCTGGAACATGCCTTAACTCTTCCAATAGCCATTGATTTCCATTCGGTTGTTTTATGAAAATTGTATCCTTTCCAATGATTTTACATGGTTTATCATCACCCAATCGAACCTGTCCAAAATCTCCTTGAACATAATCATGAAGATGTTTCCTATCAGGTGTGGTATGGAATGAGGCCCCTGAATCTACCACCTAGGCATCAATAATAGTTTCTAATGAAAGAATCAAAGCATCTTGCAACACATCTCCTATCACATTCGATTCATTATTGTTTTCTTGTTGTGCGTCTCCTTCTTTTCCCTTTCGAGACTTGCGGTCTTTCTTCAGGTGTCCTTTCTTCCCACATTTCCATCACACTATCCCCGATTTGGACTTATATCTACCTTTCCTTGACTTACTGTGATATCCTGGGCTCTTTTCTCTTTCCATTTTTCTTCCCCTAGTCTCTATAGTCAAAGCATTACCTGATGTCTCAACGGAGCTTTTCCACTGCATTTCCTCGCTAAGGATTGCATCGAAAAGATCATCAAACTTTAAAGTACTAGATCCAGAGACAGAGTTACTAATGGCCATAACTAAACCATTCCAACTTTTTGGCAATGAGTAAAAAATTAACAAATCCCTAGCTTCATTGTCAAAATTTACCCCTATAGAACTTAACTGACTCATAACTGTATAAAATTCATTTAAATGATCAGGACAGATCCACCTTTTGACATCTTCATATTAAATAAATGCTTCATAAAAAATACCTTATTTGAGGCTAAGAGTTCTTCATATAGTTTGGCCAATGCCGACATTAAACCCTCTGTTGTCATTTTCTTTGAAATATTAAAGGCTACCAATGCTGCTAGGCATAGCCGTATTGTTCCAAGTGCCTTTTGGTTGAGAATATCCCATTATGTGTCTCTCATACTCATCAATTTCTTTGTATTTCCGCTCAGTGGTAGGTACAAATCTTTATGATACAGATAATATTCCATCTGCATCTTCCATAGCTGGTGGTTTTGGTCATTAAATTTTTTGACCCTAAACCTACCATCTTTGTCCATCTCTCCCACTCGAACCAGGAATCCTTCTCTCCTGCAAGTTTATGAGCCAAATAGACCTGCGGCTCTGATACTAGTTGTTAGAAAGTTATATATTACAAAGCAATGGAACACTTCGAATATTGCATAAATATAAACACATAAAACACATAAAACAAGAGAGACACAGATATACGTGGTTCACCCAATTTGGGCTACGTCCATGGAGAAATAGTCAGTCCTTCCTTTTACATTATCCAGAAAACTGAAGAGATACAACATACAATAGATCATTTTAATTCCCTCTTCGCTCTCACACAATATCCTCTCTCTTTCTCACTTAGAATATAGATCTACATAGACGCAATACAATTCCCTCATATATAGCAAGGGGTTGCCTTATAGGGAAAAAACCCTAAATTAAAAATAACTTCTACCGTCAGATCTCCTCATAATGAACGACCTAGATTTACAATGAAATTACAACATTTTACAAGGAAATTTTACATCTATATTTAGCTTCAGGGGCACTACCCCCAATCCCGCCCAGGGGGAGATCCCAAAGATTGCAACCACCGCCCCTGGATCCCCCTTGCAGCGTACATTTTACGGGTGGCGTTGCTGTCACATTATGAACTGGGGTCCAATGTGGCGATACCTCTAAATAAAGAAGATAATGAGGCTCCACACCCAACATTGTCGAGACTGAGAGATTTGCTAATCCAAGAAGGACATCTCTCTGATCATGGACATTTGGAATTTTGTCTACATACACTTTACGAATTGATGACCCAATTGTTTCATGTCACTATCGAAGATTATATCATCCACATACACTACTACAATATTTAGTAGATGGTTGCCTTCAGAATTTATGTATAAATTGTTGTCAAATATACATTTATTAAAGCCTTGTTACTAAAGGGATTTATCTAACCTTTCATACCAAGTTGTAGGATCCTGTTTCAATCCATATAGAGCCTTTTTCAATTTGCATACGAACCCTTCATCTGTGTTGAGTATAAATCCTTCTGGTTGCTCTGTGTAAACTTCTTCTTGTAGATCTCCATTGAGAAATGTAGACTTCACATCCATATGATTGATGAGCCTCATCATTGGGTAACTATATGGAACTTAATACACCTCCTAGATTATTCGAATAAACTCTTCTCATAATTTCTTACATATTTTGATTATATTTTTCTTAATGAGATGAGTCAAAGTGAGATAGTATGCCTAGTGGAATAATGTGCATTGATTGCAGGTCTTTTAGAGGAATTCATGGAAATTTTGGCTAATTAACTACTAAAACTCGAATGAGACAAGGAGGAGAGATTGTAGGGGATAGATTCTCCTCATTTACTCCTCACTCATTTGAATATTCCTCCATCAAATCACACTAGCTCGGAGTTACAAGAAGCCAAGTCATGAAGATCAAAAGGCAGTTGAGCCAGAGACAGTTCAAGAGACAGTTCATCTCAAGTTTGAGAGTCGAGCCTCCCTAGATTTAAGGAAGTCATTGGAGACTTCAATTGTATAAATAAGGAAGCCTATATCCTCATTGGGATTTGAATTTTTGATGTAAAAACACTAGGAATTTTCAAGTTCAAGATTTGTGGAAGACATTGTTATGTAATTTTTTGATTTGATAATGAGAATGAGCATTTCCTTTATCCATCACTGAGTTGACTCAGAGGGCTGAAGCTCTTGGGTTAGGGCCCAACCCTAGCAGCAAACACTCCTCTTCTTGTATTTGTATGCTTAGTTTAATTCATAGATTAATGGTTGAATTGTCTTTAGCATTATTTCATTACAAGTAGTTGTGGATTTGATTATTTTGCTTCCATTTGTGCATTGCTTCATCATTAGCTTAGGAATATAAAGGGATATCAAAAAGTTGTTAGTAGGTGGATTTGGACTCACTCCTCCCCTCAAGAACCATGGTTTGAGGAAAGAACTCCTATGCAGCCCCAAAAAGACAGAATTCTGATTTCTCATGGAATTTAGGGTTTTCTGTTACTTAGGTCATCATTTTACTAGTTTTCAAGAATGGGATTTAATTTTCATTTCTGATATCTTTAGTCTTACATTGGATCTCATCAAGGTTTCATATTATTCTTAATGTTTTCCCATGCATGAAATAGGCATCTAGCTCATGAAATTTTGTTTTCCTTAGTTAATTGAAAAGATTCTTGTTTACATGATTTAAGGATAAATATGAATGATTGATTTAGTGCAGGAGTTTCAACAGTACAAAGAGATTTATCCATCCTTATCACTTTCCTTCACTAAATCACTCACTAAATTCATCATTCCACAAGAATACTTCTCCAAGCTTATTGAGAAAATCCAACCATCTCACAACTTTATTTTTGAGTTTTGAAGGAGTCCTAGGCACTTCCTTTCTTCATTTCACCCACCATTCACCTTCCCTAAGCCTTAAATCACCTTCCAAATCCCTCTTCTTTCTCCCGTTTGTATCCTGTAGGAATACAAGGGATCTTGTAGGAGCATTAGGACATCCTGTAGGACGAATTACGACATCCTGTAGGTTGACCTGTACTAGCCTGTTTTGAGGCTGAATTGTGGAAAAAGCCCCTAGGAAGCTAGAAAAGGACCCTTAGTTGCCTCCCAAGCCATCTAACCATCCACGATCATCCCTAATCCACTTGCCACATCACCAAAAGAAGTTATCTTTCACACTTTCACACAAAAAGACAAAAAGGAAAAAAGAGTTATTTTGTTCATTTACGTGCACAACAGTAGAATGCTTGATGCTTCAAATTGCATGCCTAGGACAGTAGGATTGCACATATGATAATTTAGCATTCTCTTGAAGCAAAGCCTCTTAGTAGTTACATTAGATGAATGGTGTGTTTAAAAATTTTATTTCAATCTTTTTCCTTACTACAGTACACAAGATTTCTTTTAGTGTAGATTTCCCTTTTTCCTCATTGGTAATCAAGCTTCTTCTAAATCAATAGAAATCTGGTTTGAAAAATCTTAGTGGTCTATCACCAACTTACCAGTGACAAAGAGCGGACCCATCACATTTACTTGTGTATACAGCACTGTCACCTCCAAGTTTGTATGAACCTTGGGTTGATAAAGTAAAGTTGGTAGCCCCAAGAGTTGTAGTATTCTTGCTGCAGTAGTGATGCTCATCACTTTTTGGTGCCATTGCTAGGGAGGTGTCTAAGTAATATGTGATTTTTTCTTTCTTTCTTCCATTTCTTATCTCTGAAATTCTGCTATTAGCTTCATTTCTGAAAAAGTAATTTAGTTTGGTTTCTTTTCCATTCTGCAAGTGAGATTTCATTCAAGCTGTTAGTTTTCATTCAGTCAGTTAGTTTCCATTCAGTTTGTGATTTCAATTCCACAATTAGTCTCAAAGCTTGAAAAAAACAAAACAAAACAAAAACACTTCTTTCATGCCTCGTAGGAATAGAAATAACTTAGGAAAATTTCTACCGAATACCCCCACCACTTCAAACAACCAACCTTCCTTATTCTTCGGTGGTTGTGAATTTGAGGACCCCTTAGGTGAACAACCAAAGATATTTGAAGAGCCTATAGGGGGAGAGGAAGAAGGAAAACCCATTCCAACTGACCTAATGGCTGAAAATAGAAATGACAGAGGAGATAGAGAAATTATTGAGGGTGCCTTTCCCATCAGAGAAACAAATGGGGATACCAAGATGAAAAACATAAGCCCCTCTGTTCTTCCTCATTTCCATGCCCTAACCTCAGAAGATCTAGAAACTTTCTTGTTTGAGTTTTCTATCATATGCAGAACTTATGATTACACCAATGATGAGAAGAAGTTGAAACTATTCCCATCCACTCTCAAGGATGCAACTTTGCACTAGTTCATGGTTTACTCAGGGATAGCATCACAACCTGGGCCTAGATGCAGCAAGCCTTCAACAACAAGTATGGAGATTATTGTAGGTCCAAAGACACTACAGAGGAAATTTTTAGGATGACCTTAGGGCAAGATGAATCCCTAGAGGATTATGAAGAAATATTCCAGCTTAGCTACAAAAGGGCTAGGTGCACACTTGATCCTGATTCACTAAAGCTAGTCTTGCTCAGAGGGGTAAGGGAAGATCTTCTAGATACCCTAAACTTGCTAGCAGGAGGGGACATCTACCAGCTACCCTAAGAAGGTATCAAGAATATCTTTAGGAACCATTCTAGGGCAGCTAGGAAAAAGGGTAGGGGTAGTCAACCAATGGCCATTCCATCCTCTTCCAGTACATCACATCCATAAAAGGTGAAATTAGAAATATGCTAAATGATTTCAAGAGTGAAATGCAAACCCTTGCCCTACAGATGGAAAATATGCACATCAAGAGAAAGCAGGAGGAAGCAGAGAGAGCGTTAGCAATTTTCTGCCCTAGATGCACAAGGAGGCACGTTAGGAATGAATGTCCATTGAATCTAATTGAAGTTTGCTTGGTCTGTATAGAAAACCAATCCATAGATAAGTGCACATCTCTACCTGGACTAAAAGTTGTGTGTTAGGGAACTGAAGGGGTGACTGAACAACTCTTCTAAATAAATCAAAGGAGACCTCATGGGCCTTGACCATACCAGCAGGGCATGCAAGGGTCATCCCATACATATAACAACCCTAACTAAACCATATCCATTCCCTCTTAGGGTTCCCCTGCTCATCCCTCCTGGTCTACGACTCCTCCTTGGTCTTTTTCACCTCAATACCATTCCCAACCAGCCAACCAATCATTTCAGCCGTATTCTCCGCCACAGCCTCAGTGGAATGCACCACCCTAGGGGTGGAGGCCCCCATACAACAATGCTCTAGTTTTATTGCCTTCACCACCAACTCAGCCAAAAATTTTACACCTTGCTCCACCTAAAAAACCTCATATGCATGCCCAGCCAAATCCAAACCCGAACAATAGACAAGAACAACAAGTGTACAGTGGAGAGACCTCCTATCCTACTTATGCTATGGAGATTCAGGAAATCAACCTGAGATCTGGGAGAGTACTCCCGACAACCAACCTCCACCTCCACCTAGGGAGAGTGAGGAGGAAAGAGAGGAAATCATGCCCAGAATAAATCCACCACCCTTTCTTGAGAGATTAACTCAACCAGTCAAGCCTACCCCAAAAGAGAATGAACTTCTCGGTGAATTGAAAATTCCATGTGTCAAAATTCCACTTCTCCAAGCCATAAAGGATGTATCTATTTACAACAAGTTGATTAAGGATAAGTTCTTCAAACATCCAGGGAGGCGAAAAAGAGACACCCCTACCATTAATGTCATTGGACAGTTTTCTGACTTAATGTTGGGGCAGGTAATTTTCCCAAAGTATTTGGACCCTAGAAGCCTTGTAGTAGATGTTCACATCAATAGCACCATTGTCCCCCACACTTTGATTGATCTTGGGGCTGCCATTAATGTAATGACTAAGGACACCATGCTCAAGCTCAATCTCTAATCCAAGTGGATATTGGTGGCCACCTGCCAAATCCACTTGGACCCCCACCATTGTTTCTCTTAGCTTTTTCAGTTTCTTTAATTGTAGCACAACTTTCTATTTTTAGTAGTTTTTTGGGTCCTGAACTTCTAGAGTTGTTTTGAGGCCCAAAACGATATTTTTGGGAAAACTGGGAGCAACATGGGTCCATGGACCTATGTTGTTCTTCCCAAAGTTGTAGTTCTCAGATAGATCTTTCTAACGAGATATTGTGCACATCAAATAGTGTTGAAATTTGGTACCGGAGGACAGGTGGTTCCCTTAGGCTTTGATCTTTGGCCTAGGGAAAAGTGTCCAAAAGATTTTAATTTTTCTCCTAAAGTGACTTTATAATTTTTATAAAGTTAAAATCTAATTTAAAAGTGACTGTAAGTGATAAAGTTACTAAGTCTAATTTTAAAGTGACTTTTATAAAGTCAATGAAAAATTAGAAAGGAAAAAGTGACTTTGGAAATAAATGACTAAGTGGGCCTTTATTAAAGTGGGTGAATTAAAAAATAGAAAGTGAGATTTAATGTGCATTTAATCTCAGCCATTGATCTAAATCTATTTCAGCCATTGGATTTAGAGATCACCCAAAAGTCACTTGGATCACCCAAAAGTCACTTGGAGTTATATTAAAGGAGGAAAGGAGGAAAAGATCATTCATTCTTTCATGAGCAGATTGGGAGAAGGAGAGCAAGAGAGCAAGGGAGATTTCTGGACAAGAAGGAGAAAGAGGCAGCAGTTTGGCACACATACCAGGCAGCTCTTCAGCAAAATCAGGACAGCAGAAAGACAAGCAAGAAAAAGCTGATTTTTTGCTGAAAAACAGAGAAAAACTGATTTTTGGGCACGAATATCGAGGAAGTGATTTTCGGCACAGAAATCAAGGTCTGTCTGTATAGTCCGTACGGTCCGTACATCCGTACGGTCCGTACCGCACGTACAGCAAGTTTCTAGGTTGTCTGTTGGGCTGAAAACAGATAAGTTTGCTTGCTGGAAATTTTATTTTGCTGAAATTTTCTCACTGTAAAAAGGCATTTTCCAGAAATAAAGAAGAGCTCTCAAACTGGTTTCCTCAAGAGTTGTAGGGGGTTTTTCCAGGGTCACATTGACAAAAAATATCAGTGTTTTAATGGCTGTTTATTACTGCTGATTTTTATTTCTGCAATTTCCAGCATTCTATAAATTTTCCAGAATTTGTGTTTTCAGCAAATTTATTTTTTCCAGCGTGTTGAATGTATGTTTATGGGAAAGGGCATT
>APFE031478063.1:6499-28977 GCA_000404065.3 Pinus taeda | reverse complement strand
TTGCAAATGAAGAAAATAAGAATCCAAAGAATGTGTTGTTAACATGTAACATTGCACAAGACAAACAAGAATATTTTTGGTTCTTAGACTCAGGTTGTAGTAATCACATGACTGGAAATATTGCAATGTTTGCCAATCTGGATGAAAATGTGAAATCTGAGGTAACAACAGGAACTGATAGTAAAATATCTATCAAGGGTAAGGGCAGAGTCAGTATCCGAGCAAGAAATGGAGAACAGATGATTGTGCCAGAGGTATACTATGTACCTGGTCTGAAATGTAAACTTTTGAGCATTGGACAGCTCATTGACAAAGGTTACAACGTGTTCTTCAAAGATGACATGTGTACAATCAGAGATATACCTCCAAGTAAGAAGATCATTGCACAGGTGCAGATGACCAGCAATAGAATGTTTCCTCTCAAACTCAGGGCAAATTTGAAGGAAGGAAGAACTATTGCAGCTGTAACACAAGAAGCCTTTCAGGAACAAGTGAAAGATGAGAATTGGTTGTGGCACTTGAGATTTGGACATCTCAATTTCGGAGGCCTGAATCTGTTCCACAGAAAGGGAATGGTAAAGGGATTGCCGCTGATTGAGAAATCGGACAGCCTTTGTGAAGGCTGCATCTTGGGCAAGCAACATAAAGAAAGCTTTCCAGCAGGAAAGAGTATAAGGGGAAAAGCACCCTTGGAAATTGTTCACTCTGATGTGTGTGGACCGATGCAAATACCATCATTTACCAGAAATAGATATGTTTTAACTTTTATTGATGATTACACCAGAAAGACATGGGTGTATATGCTGAAACAGAAGAGTGAAGTGTTTGAGAAATTCCGCCACTTCAAAACTCTTGTTGAGAAGAAGTGTGGGCATTATATCAAAGTGCTCAGAACAGATAGAGGAGGAGAATACATCTCCCAAGACTTTCTGCATTTTTGCAGAGAGAATGGCATACAAAAGCAGTTCACCGCAAGGTATACACCTCAGCAAAACGATGTTGTTGAAAGAAAGAATAGGACCATTCTTGACATGGTTAGAAGTATGCTAAAGGCAAAACACTTACCGCATGAGTATTGGGCAGAAGCTGTCACTTGCGCAGTTTACATCTTGAATAGATGCCCAACTAAAGCTGTCATGAACAAAATACCAGAAGAAGCATGGAGTGGTCAAAGGCAAACTGTCACTCACATGAGAGTATTCGGTTGTGTAGCTTATGCACATGTACTAGATCAGCTAAGAAAAAAGCTTGATAGTAAGGGGGAGAAGTGTGTATTTGTTGGCTATTATGATGAGTCAAAAGCATACAAACTCTATAATCCATCCACTAAGAAATTGATCGTAAGCAGAGATGTGCAATTCATTGAAGATGAGGCTTGGGATGGAAGCTTAGAAAAAACAGTGAATGTGAAGACAATTGTGTCTCATGAAGAAGAAGAGGAAGGGACAACAACAAATAATCCTTCCTTGGTGGCTCCTCCTCCACCACAGCAAATTCAGCAAACAACACCACAAGCTGGAATTCGAACAACCTTAAGAATTCAAGGAAGTGCTTCTCCAAGCACACCACAGGGATCAGAAATACCCTCAAGTTCGGATGGAACTCCAAGCACACCAAGAAGACCAAGATTCAGAAATCTGAATGAGATTTATGAACAAGGAAAGGTAAGTAACAATACCGGTTTGAATTCATTATTTGCTTTATATTGTCATGTTGATGACCCAGTTCATTTTGAAGATGCCGTAAAAGAAGATAAATGGATTGAAGCAATGAATGAAGACATTGATGCAATTGAAAAGAGTAAAACATGGGAGTTAGTGGACCTCCCTGAAGGAAAAGATGCCATTGGAGTTAAGTGGGTCTATAAAACCAAAAGCAATGCTGAAGGCAAGATTGATAGGCACAAAGCAAGACTTGTTGTGAAAGGGTACAAGCAGCAACAAGGAAAAGACTATGATGAAACCTTTGCACCAGTAGCAAGGATGGAAATAGTCAGAACAATGTTATCTATTGCAGCACAACACAAATGGAAGATTTATCAGATGGATGTTAAATCTGCATTCCTGAATGGAGTGTTAAAAGAAGAGGTTTATGTTGAACAACCTCTAGGTTATGAAGTTGATGGCCAAGAGCATAAAGTTTGCAAACTGAAGAAGAATCTTTATGGGCTGAAGCAAGCTCCAAGAGCATGGTACAACAGAATAGATGCTTATCTGATTGAGAATGGGTTTGATAAGTGTGATGGTAAACCCACACTCTACATAAAGGAGAATGACGGTAAGATTATTATTGTTGTTTTATATGTAGATGATTTGATTTTTACAAGCAATGATGCTTCTCTCATTGCTGATTTTAAAGCAGTCATGAAAAATGAATTTGAAATGACTGACTTGGGCTTCTTAAGATATTTTCTTGGAATTGAAGTAGACCAAAGTGAAAATGGTGTTTTCATTTCTCAAGATAAATATGTAGAAGCAGTGTTGAAGAGATTTAACATGCAAAACATCAAGGCAGCTGTGACTCCAACTGTAGTCGGGTTGAAATTGACCAAAGAAGACAACAACAAGGATTTTGATCCAAAACTGTACAAGAGAATAGTTGGTAGGCTTATGTACTTGACTGTAACTAGGCTAGACATTATGCACACTGTGAGTTTAATCTCTAGATTTATGGAAAGACCGAAAGAGACTCATTGGCAGGTAGCCAAGAGGATTCTAAGGTATGTGAATGGAACGAAGGGGTTTGGTATTTTATACTCTTCTTCTGAAAATTTCAAGTTGATAGGTTACATGGATAGTGATTGGGCTGGAAGTGTTGATGATAGGAAAAGCACATTAGGATATGTGTTTCATATGGGATCGGGAGCCATCTCATGGGCTTCCAAGAAGCAACCAGTTGTGTCTTTGTCAACAGCAGAGGCAGAGTATGTGGCAGCAACAGCAGCATGCCAAGCAGTGTGGCTGAGAAGAGTTCTCAGAGATCTGTGTCATGAACAAGAAAATGGCACAACCATTTACTGTGACAATAGCTCAGCAATAGCTTTGTCTAAAAACTCTATTTTTCATAAAAGACAAAGCACATAGATACCAAATTTCACTTCATACGTGAACTGGTTAACAATGGTGAGATTGTTTTGCAGCACTGTAGAACAGAGGATCAGTTAGCTGACATCTTGACAAAACCATTAGCAAAGAAAAGTTTTGATCATTTTAGGAAATGTCTGGGTATGCAGCAGTTGAAATTAAGGGGGAGTGTTGGAATTTAATTCCAACTGCAACAATGAACAGGTGGACAGAAATCTGATCTTATGTAGCTGTTCCAGGATGTTCGATGCCGCAAAGTCGCTCCAGATATTTTGCACATTAATGTGCATTAAATTCACAGAATTTAATTCCCCTGCAACCGCCGACTTGTTTTCACTGAGAAAAGCATCACCGCTTATGTAATTAATACGTAGATAAGCGTTAATAGATATTTTGATTATTTTATCAATTAAACTCAGATATGTTTTTTCCCTATAAATGTAATGAACAACACTTCTGTTTTTTAAGAGAATGAACAACAGTTCTGTTTTTTAAAGAGAGAAGGTTATAAGAACAATAGTGAGTCTCTTCTGTAAATGCACAACAATGCTGAACCTGTAATTTTCTGAGATAGTGAAAATTGGTTTCTGGAACTGAAGTGTTCTTGTTGTTATCCCTCTGTCAAGAGGAAGACAAATATGTATCAGTTGTTTTACTATTTATGAATACAAGTTAATTTTGTATTGTAGTTACACCTCTTGCACGTTGTTGTTACACCAGTTTCAGTGTTGTTGAGTATTGTTCTGTTTTCAGTTTTATTTTAAATTATCCGAAATTTTTCTGTTGCTGCAACACCAAATCTACGTTGCTGCAACACCAAACTGTGTTGTTGCAACACCGTTTCCAGTAAGAAATTTTCTGTTTACTGTGTTAAAAAAAAACAGAGTGTTATTCAGCGTTGCTGCAACACCAAATCCTGTTGTTGCAACACCATTTCCAGAAAACGATTTTATTTGGATAGTGTGAGGCATTTTTTTTTCTATCAGTATCCTCCTATTGAAAAACATATTTGTAGCTTCTATCGTATGTTCCTCATTCATTTCTAACTATGTTTTCTTTCACATGGTTTAGATCCTCTCACACAAAAGATCAATGCATTTTTCCAGATTATTTTTAAAGGAAGAAATGTTTTTCTTGGCAGTGTTAGATTTTGGAGATAACGACACGCAAATTGAAGATGAACTCTTTAAAAAGTGAACACATGGATTTTATCAGAGACAAAAGTTGTAATTTCATGTATTTTTGGTTGTTGGATGGCTTTCCATCTGCTCCCATAAGTTACCAGTGCATTGAGGTGCGTGTTATGCTTAGAGCTTACTACTGATTTTTGAGATGGATGAGTTTTGCACCATATGTATTTGTATATATTGATAGAAAAATATATGTAATCTTTGATTTCTCAAATATATAAATATTCTTAGTTTTTAAATATATGTATAATTTTTAGGTTTTGTGATCCTGACTTTGTAGAGTATTTTGCTTCTTCACATCTAGCCTTGTATTTTATTAGTGTTTCAAATTTATATGCTCTCAAAGAACCAAATATGGTTCCATCTGTATATGCACATTTTTTCTTTAATCGACTTGCATTTTATGACATGATTCATCATTGGGAAACATCCCTTAGGGATATTTTATGGTAATAACTATCTTTTTCTTCATTCAACTTACATCTTGTGATAGGATTCATCATTGTGCAACATCCACTGCAAGTTATTTCCTGTTCTTTTGCATAGAATAATTGAGCCAATGTCAATATCTCTCCTCTGAAGGAATTCTTTTCACCATACATGTTATTTCTGTTGATTGTGTTTTGGTCTAATGTTCAATCTCTCTATATGCAAATATTTCTCACATTTGGCTATAAATTTCACATAATTCATAGTTGTAGCTTTCTATAATTTGTTTAAAAAATGGCAGTGGCATTTTTCTCAGTGGTAAGCCTCTCAATTTCCCAAACTCAATGATAATAATTGGCATGACAATTCAAACTCTTGTTAGATTGGACTTTCTGTCAATTCAAAGAAAAAATGAATTTGAAACTGAATACTTACTGAATTACCCCTGGGTATAAACCTTGGTGTTTGAATACGGGTCATTAATTTGGTGTTTGAAAGTGGAACATTATCTTGGAAATACCATGTCTCAATCACTAGGCCACAATTTGATATCTTGCACCCACAATATGAGAACAAATAAAGCTGCTTTATATTTTGGCTTCAAGATATAATTTCACATAAGCTGATATTTTCAAACTAATAAGATTATGCCTGAATGATCTCCCATGGAGTGTTCTCTGTCAGGGGAAATTTATGCTCCATGCCAGTGAGTCCCATCACTCATACAATATCCTTTAATACCTTTAGTGTCTTTGTAAGATCACCTCCCAACTCAATTTATGTTCTCTTTGAATGAATCTCTTCATGAGCATTGCAAGATGCCATAGTACCTCACAGCTAATGAGGTACCATCACATTCAGACCCTTGTAGAAATGGTAAAGTAAAAATGAAATTTAGATATCTTCTAAAATATAAAAGCTATACACATCAAAATAAGCGTTGTGCTAAATGAATGAAAAACTGTTGGCCGGGAATGAAGAACTGGAGGGCGAACATGGCGAAACTAGGGTTTAGTGCAAGCTAAAAAATCCTTGGTCGGTAGTCATGGCGGGGCAGATAAACCGTGTACGGTGTTTTTCCATGGGTGCACTGGGGTGGGTCTTCACCTTTCTCATAAAACGATGCAATTGTTAACGGGTTGTTTTGGTGGACAACAGTTTGGAGCCCCAGACCTTCAGCCTTCCTAGCCGCGGACTCTGTCATCATTGTTTATTCTTGAGGGGTTTAAGGTTCATTCGTAGTTGGCTTAAGTTATACCTTAGCTGTTTGTAGTTTTGGACGGTTAAGTTTTATTTGTTTTGCCCCTAGATGGTTTTGGTCCCCCACCGACATACTCGCAGGCAGCTGTCAGCTCAATTTCTCGACAGTTATGGAGGGCAAAGACATATTTTCCATGGGTTCTTCGGAACATCTGCCGATATGGCCTCAAACCGCGTCAACAATGGATGATTATTTATCATTTGAGAAGGAACTTGCTTCAGAGATTGACGCCCTACCTTCACTCTCTCAGCAGCATATACCCTCTATCTCGATTGCTCCTAAAGCAATGGCCATCCGGGAATACACAGGCCCTTAACCTCTCAAGGAACCCTTAGCGGAGGTTTTTTGCGGGCGAGCGACAGACACACAGACCCTAGGGCCGGGTTTAGGTTCGTATCCTGCGGGGATTGAGTTGGAAAAACCCTTGGAAGGGTTTCCTCATGCACTAGATAGCAGGGCGTCGGTCCTTTCTTCTCCTCAAGACTTGAGAACCCTCCACAGGGCAACTTCACAGGAATAGGCATTTTCACAGGGTATTTCAACAATATGAAGGCAAAAGGACCATTGGCTGGGAAGGACAAGGCTGCACTTGTGGAAGGTCTGGATGATAGGGTGGCAGAAGACTTGAACAACAAACAAGGTGGGATTTCAAAAAGAAAAAAGCGCCTCCCTCTAAGCAGCAACGAAATATTCTTAAAACTAGCCGAAGACACTCTGTTCAGTGAGGCAATGGACTCAGCAAAAAAGGTTCTGGTTGGGCGTGTTAGAGGCAGACATTATAGTGTGGAGCGACTGCAACAGTGGACGATAGAGGTCTAGGGACACCATCTGTCGGAACCCCCACGAGTACAAACCTTTATGAGAGGTTGGTTTACCCTGCATTTCAAAAGCCTTGCCCATAACAATTGGGTCCTCTCTACAATATGGCACATTGATCAAGCACCAGTCCTCCTTCGAAGGTGGACTCTGATGTTTGACCCTGAGACTGAAAAGACGGGAGCTGGACTAGTTTGGGTAAATCTCTCGGGTCTTCCCTGCCACTTTTGGACAAAGCAGATAGTCAGGCAGATTGGGGTCGCCATGGCTTCGTACCTTACACATGATGAATCTTTTATCACGACAAGAAGAATGGCTTATGACAGAATCTTAGTACACATGGACCTCTTGGGAGGGCTCTCGAAGTTTATCAACATTCAACGGAGGGATGCGGCATGGAGGAAAATGTTGAACTATGAGGGGGTTCCTTTCAGATGTAGGCACTGCCACAAGGTGGGGCACCTTTTCAAAGATTGCCTTCTGAACAAGTGGAATAGCAGGAAGGTAGTAAGGAATTTTCCCAAGGTATTATAGGAACAAGATGCTCTGTCACATGGAGACCCAGCTAGAAAGGAATTACCTTGTGCCTCTGAGGATTTTCATAGGATTTCTACTCCACACTATGGGGGAACAGGCACATTATCGAGCCCTGGTTTGTGATCTATGGAACTTGCTCAGAACACTCCGAGGAAGCGTGGTCGGCCGCCTCACCGTCCCCCTCCATCAGTTCCTAGCATTGTTGCGGTGGCTTCGGGAGATTCCAATACATCGGGGAGTGGAACACAGAGGCTAACCGTCTTTCAAAGAAGGCATGATCCGGGAGTCGGGCATCTGGCTGATCAATGAATAGATCGATGGTGAAAGCTACTAGTACTATCACAGACCCTTCATGAACATTTTGGCTTAATTTTTGGACAATGTTTTCAAATTATTGTACATATATATAATGTTGTTTATGAACTGTTATGCAGCCATTATGATTGGCACTGCACATATTTTTGGTATTATCTCCCTGCATGCACCAAGATAATATTACATCGCTGATTTGTTTGTAATATTTTTGGACTCCTCTCTGACTTTGTTTGGGCTACTACCTTGTGTGTCATAGGTAGTAGGATTTTATGTTTCTTTGGATCTGTTCTATATCGATAGAAATATCGGAATATGCATATGCATCTACAAAATGTAATTTCTTACCCACTAATGAAATTACGAATTTTTCCATGCGAAAAAAAGAGTTGTGCTAAATTAAATGGAAACAATCAAGAATAAATTATCATATCCAATTTGGTTCCATTCTCAAATGTGATATCTCCATCCAAATGGAATGACTTTCAAAAGTTTGGTAGAGTAGCTACCCCTCTGACCTGACACCTAAGCCAAATGAAATTTGTTGTGTGCAGTGCCATGTTAATTTTCAAAGTAGGGTTATTTTTTATCAGTTCATATTTAACCAACAATGATCAAGAATTTGAAGAAGATGAAATAATTTAGATTCTAGTTTTAGTTTATTTTGTCTTTTCTCAATTTCTAAGGTATGCATCCTTATGTTGCGTAAGTAAAGGCCATTGTTGCTGCAATGAGTGAAAAACACCATAATTTATGAAAGTTTTGTATTTGAGACAAGATAGCTTGTATAGCTCCATAAAGGATCATGTGTGCTCTAGAAAATGGAAAGGAGACCCACACCCATGCTTGTGGTAACAATATGATCATTTGGTTGCTCTCCAATATTCATGGCTTATAATTTTTTCAATCCTCTATATATTAAGAGATTGATGCCATTAAAAAATAAAATTTTTATTTAAGATCACATGCAAGGAACAATATAAAATTATAAATACAATCATCTGAGAAATAAACAAATTAGATAATAAAAAAATATAAAACCAAAAGTCAAACATAAAACTATAAATAAAACCTAACAAAATAATTAAAAGAAAAAAAAAGAAAAAAAACAAAAGACAAAAAACATTGAGTATCAGATATAAATGTCAATATAAAAAATGTATTTTTCAAATTAATCAAATATAAACATCATTTTGAATTTTCGTAAATTGATTAAAAAAATGAAAAGTAAGAATGAAATCATGAAATGAGATCGATCCCTCTTTCTCGTACATTTAATTTCAAACCCACCTATACCTTGAATTATTTCAACTGTAATATGCTCTAATTACATTAAAGTTTTTATTAGACATTATTTGGAAATTTGGATGAAACCTTACCATCATTGATTTGGTATATTTATTGATTTTAGCATTGATATTTTACCAATATAGAAGCTATGTTCTATGGAAATTGAAATTGTATGGTATGCATGTTTTAGAGTAATTATGATGTAGTGAAAAAAATTTAATGCACAAAAAATAAGAGGGAAACATATAGTTATTATGATAATTTTTAAAAAGATTCGATACTTATAATTCTAAGCACTTCGTGCATTTCATAATGGCATTCCTACCTATTTATTAAGATTTGGCAAATGGAAACCAACAAGTAGACTTCTTAATACCTGTTAAAAAGGTGCAACCCATCTACCATGGAAATCAAAGGGGGAGTTGTATATGGTGGATAATTTTTTTTATAAATATCAAGTACCAGGTAATAAGTCAATCATTATCTTTCATTATATTTGTTAAATATTATATTATTCTTATTCATAGAAAGCAGTAAGCTAATTATTGAAGTATTAAATGATGTTTGATATTTTTCATAGTTGAAAATAATGATTACTCACACAGTCCCGTACAAAATCTTTACTTCTATTTTTTCTTTTACTTCATAAATATTAATGAATAATATTATGTTATATAAGTAGTTTTTATTTTCTTATATTTTTATACAACTTACTTGGTATCACATGAAGGTGATATTTCCCTTTAGGTGTGTCAACATGAAGCTCTTGGACATCTAATAATCCACAGAAAATAAAGAGAAATCGTATTGCTCTTTTTATTCTTTGTTTGGTGTAAAAAATTATAGTGAAATTATTTTTTAATGAAATTTTTATTTGAAAATTTTGGAATAACAAAATTGAGTAAATTATAATTATAATTATAATTATAATATATATATATATATATATATATATATATATATATAATATATATATTTTATTGAATGTTAAAAAAAATTCCAAAACCCTAAATCTATTTTATAAATTCCAAAATTACATTTCCAAATATAAAATATTAATTGATTAATTTGCAATTACAAATATGTAATTTTCACTAATCACATTTCTTAACTCAAAAATTGTTATTTGTTTTGACATTTTCCGCAGATATATAATCAACAATAATGACTCTATAAATGGAATCTCGAATGCCTAACTTGCCAATGTGCAAAAATAAACAATTAGAGATTAATAAATTATCTTTATAAATAAGTACATTTGAGACCATAAAATTTGGAATCCTCCATAACTTGGATATGGGAAACCAATCTAGAGTTTAATCTAGGTGTTTAAAACATAGGATAATTTCAAGATGGATGGGATAAGATAGAGACAAATTAGGGAAGGTTTACAACAATTAAAATGGAGAAACAAGAAGAAACAATAGGTTCACTACGTATAATTCAATCGACCAAGAATGATCATTTGCAGCGAAATCCTAAATGGCCTAGAAAATTGGAACTCTTAAACTAAAAAGGGAAAAGAGTTAAATTAAGTCAAAAGTTCTCCAATAAGTGCTATGAAACCCAAGAGTTGCTATCAAAGTGGGATTTGGCCCATCTTGGAGAAAATTTGGGCAGTGTCTTTGTACAAAACCAACTGCAATTCTTTGACAGTAGAAGTTATGGCCAAGACAACTAGAAACTTTCATGATAAGATGAGGTGCACACCACCTTAGGTGGAGAAAAAAGAGAGAGATAACAAATATATTTATGAGAAGAATCCTCTAGGCTTAGATCAATGCATAATGAATATCACTCTTCAAGAATAAGAATCGCATAAAGCATCTCCACATTTGCGAAAAACAAATTTTGTTGATAAAATAATTAACCATGACAGAGAGGTTTGAACTGAAGAGAGTGTAGTTAGAACTTCAGAGTGTATACTTGGGTTCAGTCAATGGACTGAGAAAGGGAGGAGCTTCCAAGCCATAGTGCCTAAGAAGTATGGAGTTACTTATGACATTTAAGCTTCACGTATCAAAACCAAAGAAACTCCTTTATCACAAAGTGATGCTTTACCTTAGGAAGTGTATCCCAATACACATCAGGAACCTCCATTTCAGAAAGAACCTGCTCATTTATTTCATTTTTAGCTTTGAATACCTAACTTATACAATCTCTCAGGTAAAGCAATATTTTCCTTGTTTCATCTGATAGCCCATTTGGAGGTACTCTACAAGATAAGTAGCAAGCAAGATTCTATATAGGATCGTCAGTTGCAAGAATAGAAAAGAATAGTATTTACAGTAACAAGAGGGGGCTCCTTGTATGGATCCATAGTAGAGACAAACACATCAATTCCCATAGCCACATTGCATACCAAAAATATTCACCAATGATAATGTGCTTCTATCCTGTAATTTCTTACGATTCTTGGTTTAGGTTTATTCGAGGATAATTTATTTAAGTTCGCATAGAATAAACAAGGAATAGCTTGGTCAATTCACCATGTGACACACATATTTGGCTTCTCTCCTTAGATCTTGATGAATTTTTTAGGCACATTATGTGTTTACGCTACCATTTTCAAACATGAGTGGTTTCCTTTCAAGTACCCCAAATATCCTAGGGAACCATAGGAACACCTTTTGCCCCAAAATATTTGGCCCTACTTAGAAGTTAGAAAGACACACAATTGATATAATAATCCTTGAGAACCTTATGTGATACAATTAACTTGCAAGTAAATGGAATATCTAAGTAGTTCCAAGAGAGAAAATTATGTTACAAATGCTCTAGGCACTAATTGTACTTGTAAATTGGTGTGAGACCACACCAAATGGGATGAAAATATATTCGATAATACCATCACTATGAGCAAAATTTTGTGTTGCTAAAATCCATGGAGGACGCTTGTCAAGACCAAACAAGCCCATAATTTGTCATATGATGGCTAAAAACAGCCCCATAGGCCTCACAATTGACTAATAAACAACCTATAGTGCCAACCATGAAATCATGATTAGGTTGCATAAACATTGGTGGATTATCTGCAGATAATTGTTGGCTATCTTTGAATCATCCAGAAGAGACCCACCACTCAATTTACCCATGCAAATGGGTAGACTCCAGTTAATACAAAGAGAATTTATTGTGAAGAAAGGGTGCTAATAGGCATGCTTGTGTTATCTATTTGAAGAGTTGAATACATGGAGAAAAAGTTAGCATATCAGTAAATGAATTTCTAATGAATCTAATCATATCTTCAAAAAGTGAGTCTGTTGGTTAGTCTCATTGGCCGACTTAATAGCACTCCACATTGAAATCATTGTATCTAGATTAAAGCACCTCTGTACAAAGCTTGTGTTCTCCTTATGCACAATCTTCATGGCTATTCTCTCACCTACAACACAACAACCTTAGGAATAATTTCGAAGGAAATACTCAATAATTTTATAGGATACCAAATGCCTATAGAGTCCCTGGAAACATTGTTTTGAATAATTTTTATCAAAGAATTGACAATGATATTATCGTGCTAAAACACTTACTTTAACTATTAACGTAAACACATCATGGCATTTAACACAAAGTGGGCTTCTTAAGAAACTAACACAATTAAAATCAAATAAAGTGGGTTTATTACCAAATTACTTGTCATCAAAACAGAGTCTCTTGGGCATATTATGTCGATATTTGAGCATGATTTTCATGACTTGATTTTTTCATTATATTTGCTTGTTTTCATTATACAAGATAAAGTTTGGAAGATTACAGGTTGAATTAATCTAAGCTTACATTTTCCCCTCCATTGTGTTTCTTTGTAATTGGTCATCCCATGAATTTTGAGTCAATACCATAGTAATCAATTCTCAATGTGAAATTAAAATAAAATAAAGGGACGTGGACAATGGAGAGGTCTTGATGGGCTTAAAGTTTTAAATTGTTATTTTTTGTTCTTTTTAATTTGATTTGTAATCTATCTTGTTTTCATAAAATGTTAATTGTTTTACATTCTCCTCCAAGCAGGATATTATTTTTACTCGTGTTTGTCTAGTAGGATATAAGTTTTAGAAATTCCCGCATATTCTAAATATTTATTTTTTACATTAAAGTGATGTTGTTAATGTTTAAATATGTCCATGTCTTGTTAAGTGGGTCAATATTACGTATATTAATGAAACATTTCTTGTTAATTTACTGTGGTAGGTAGGGTGCCCATATCTCCAATCTCCCTAGAGAGGACCCTTGTCACATTTTATTTCTTCTATGCTACCGCCTTATGGTGTTTCCTTTTCAACATCTAGTGCAATTGCTAATTTTAATGTTTAATATAAAACATGGGAACAATGCAAGAAAAACTCACCCCTCATACATCCAATAGTTCCATCTAATGATTAAATATAAGAAAGGTAGTTGAAAAAAAGTGGGAGATATGCTGAGTTATCCCATAAAGTTAGGTATCACATATTCAGGGTGTGTCAAGAAAATTATGAAGGCCAAAAACAACTTTATGCTTCAATCCCCTTTTTTGGGTCCATATAGAATTCAAATCATCCCACTTAAGTGAATCCGACTTCTTGAATTAGCTAGAGTAATATAGTTTGATGTAGGATCTCAACTAGTGATATATGTCCAACACTTCCAAATCACCCCATATTACTCATTTGAAAATCCTATACTTCTTGACGTGGAAGCCACTTTGGCTAGACCAAAACTTTCCAACCACTCCAATGTGGTTTCTCTTGGTCATATATGACCCATTAAGTGGAATATTTTCTTAGACAATGTGACCTTTGTAGCCTTAACAAACAACACAAAGAAAGTAGGAACTCTACCATCCCCTTTTGATTCCCTTTTATACATGGGAGTTCATTCTGATGGAATTTTTGAGTGACCTACATAATTTTAAAAACATGATTGTGACTTTATCGTAGTTTGCAAATTCTTCAAAATGGTCATCATTATCCCTTGTACCAAAAATACAAATTCAGCTCAACAAATAGTAACACTACTATTCTCTCAAGTTTAATCCCATTTTGGGTTTCCTCTTAACTAGCTTTTCCACTTCTTTTCATCCCTAAATCTGCTTATGTCAAACTCCTAGAACTCTATGAATCTCAGATGATTTTCCCATCTCGTAAGTACCATTTTAAATAAGTTTATTTTCCACGTGTTAGACGTGAGGCACCATGTAAATCCTTTTGGGTGAGTCATCAATAATGTCTCATTAGTGGAATTTATCTTTCTAATGGAGTCAAGACCTTGGATTTATCAACAAAATTCTTTAGATTTGTGTAGAGCCTTCAAGCCATAAATTTAGGGGAGCGAATTAAATCGAAAGGTGGCCCAAAATATGTTGTATTAAACATTAAATTTGTTTTATTTTTATCCTCCACTTGTTTGAGCATTGGCTTCTCAAAATCATGTAACAATCTTTGTAATGGTTTCTTGAGCACCGACTTTCCAAAATCCTGCAAGTATGTTGTAGTTACTTCGGCTCAGACCCCAAAATATATCGCCATGCATAATTGTTGTGTATGTGAACAAGAAATATTCAACTTTGTTTTGTATGCAGCGATTCACTGAGTAAAATTATCGCACGCACTTTGGGAGTGAGGCGTAATAAAGAATCATGGGATGTGATAAATCTTTTAGCTCTTGTAGAAATTCCTTGTAGATTCAAACTACTTATGTAATATTCTAAAACAAAAGAGTTGAATCTACTATACTCATCAATGGTAATCAATTGATAAATCACAAAACATGAGACAATATTCAATCACATAGGCTTAGAGATTTATGTAAGGGGAAATATTGTTGCTCAAAACCCATTCCTATATGTATATTGCATTATATCATAACAATAGAGAAGAAAATACAATGCTTGTTCAACCTAAGCAATCTCTACACAAGTACAATATACCGCATTGCCTCACATGCTGACTCTAGCCAATACTTAGTCAATTTTGCTACATATCAAGCTCCTATTTCTTTGTGTTGTTTCTCAAGGAATTAGTCCCTATTAACTAGGAAAATCCCCATCCCGAATTGCGCAATCCCTATAGGCCCTTCTTTGACTGCATGCACCACCTGTACATCTCAGAAAATCATACAACTGATAGTACACTGCCCTTAAACTCCAATCGCAACTAGGTCACTTGAATTTCATGCATGCATGAGTTAATTATGGCTGATTTATTGGTTAACTAATTGAACACATGAAGCAGCACCCCACTACTATAACTCCTACTAGCTCCTCCAATAGTTCAAACTAATTTAACTGACATTAACTCAGTTTAATTGAAATAAACTATTACAACTCAAATTAAACTCAACCTAGGTTCCTAAAATTTAGGAACCACTCTACATGAATCAAGTTATGCCCTCAACTTGAATTAACTAAGACAACTAAGTGAAATTAACTTAGTTAACTCATTTTTGTTGTCTTATGATGTGGAATTACAATTTTCTCCTAATTGTTTTCAAAGGAAAATTAAATGAGGACTTTCTTGTTGCCATTTTCAACACTCCCTCTTAAGAAGAAAGGGATTATCTTCTACCTTGATCCTGCCTTTATGGAACTCGAATTTGCATCTTGACAATGCCTTTGTCAAAATATATGCATCATGTTCCTCTGTAAGAATGTATTCCAACACCATGATTCTCCTTTTCACACAATCTTATCCATGGTGACACCAAATGTCGATATGCTTGGATCGATCATGAAAAACTATATTTTCATATATTTTGATACAACTCTCATTGCCATAGTAAATCACAGTGGGGTCCATCATCTAATCAAATAACTAAACAAGAATCTTCCTCATCTAGATAGCTTCACAAGTTGCTTAACTAGTAGCCATGTACTCTGTTTCTACTAAACTAAGTGTAATCGATCTTTGCGTCTTGCTGTACCAAGAAACTGTTGTTGACCCAATACTGAAGATGCCTCCTGGTGTTCTCTTCTTATCTGCTAGACTACCCACCCAATCTGCATATGTGAAGCCTTGCAGCTTCACTCGCTCTGTCCACATGTAGCAAAGACCATACTGAGTAGTGCCTATGAGGTATCTCAACAAATGTTTGGTTTCCTTCCAATATAGTTTGGATGGCTTAACCATTGCTTGAATAAGTTGGTTAGTTACATAACACATGTTTGGTCAAGTGTTCACCAAATAGATAAGTGAATCCACAAGCTTACTATAAATGGTAACCTGCACTTCCTCACCTAAAGTGGCATATTCCAACTACCTGCTAGAGGAGTGTCCATGGGTTTTCTACTCTCCGTGCAGAACTTCTTTAATATCTTGTTGGCATACTTTCCTTGAGAGACAAACAGTTCCCCATCTCCTTTCCATACTTCCAAACTGAGGAAATAATGCATGAGTCCCATGTCCTTCATCTTGAATTCTCTTGCAAGACCCTCTTTGCAAGACTTCATTAGCCTCTCATCATCGATTAGAATTAAATCATCAACATATAATATTATAATCAATAATTTACCTTCAAGCATAATATGTTAAATTTTTGTGTCTTATTCATTTTTCGTGAAGCCTAACCTGGTGAAATAGTTGTTGATCCTGGTTTACCAAGCACGAGGTGCTTGTTTAAATCCATATAGTGCTCACTTGAGTCTACACACATGCGACTCTCTATCGAAGGTCTACAATCCTTCCGACTGCTCAATATACACCTCCTCCTCAATCACTGCATTGAGGAATGTTGACTTCACATCCATCTGATGTATCTTCAATCCTGTCTGCACTCCAAGTGCTAAGATTGATCTAATATAATAGTACCTTGCTACTTGAGAAAATGTCTCCTCATAATCAATTCCCTCCACCTGAGAGGACCCCTTGGCCACAAATCTGTCCTTTTGTTTCTCGATGCTTCCATTTGCTACTTGCTTCACCCTATAGATCCACCTTGAACCTACCACTAACTTGTTCTTTGGTATTCAGATAACTTCCCAAACACTGTTTCTGAATATGGAATCATATTCCTCTACCATGGCATCAACCAATATTGGCTTTTTCACTTCTTCCTCGAATGAGGATGCTTCTATCTAAACTACCCAATGTACCAATCTAGTGACATACTCTTTCTGCGGTGTGATGTGGGTGCTCCCACATTCTCTCTAGCATCATGCAATAATCTGTCAGCTTCCCTGGTGTGCTTCCTTCCATCTCTAGATGTATTTTCATGAATGGGTGCTTCCACTCTCTGCCCCTCTCATTGTGGTTGCTCCACATCATCCTGAGGTTCTTCCTTTGGAGCCAAAAGTGCCTCATCTGCATGCAGCTGAAGCTCCATCTCAAGGGAAAATATCATGGCCTTCTCTTCATTTAAATTCACATCTCTACGAACAACTATCATTCTGTGAGATGGAAGGTACACTTGATAGCTTTGACGTGTATCATTGTACCCCACAAATATGCCCAACTCAGTTGTCAACTCTAGGTTTTTCCTTAGATCCTTGGTGTTGCATTTAATTATGTAAGAAGTTATTTCTCTATGATCTAATGCCCAATTGAGATCACCAAATAGAAAAATATAATGACTAATAAAATCTAATAAAGATCCCCAATCCAGATGATCATGCATGTAGCAAGCAGTCGGATCTATGTTATAAAAATAAGAGATCACACCTAGAATCCTTGCATGTCAAGTAAGGGTTTTGAGTTCGATGCAAAATTTTCACACCACTCAAGCGATCCAACATATCTGCATCATATCTCTATCATTGCACACAAACACAGCTAAATAAGGACAACAATTGATCTTCATTGGAAGATCGACAGATCAAAAGAAATAGATATGGTCATATAACATACTGAACACAAATTCATGGAAGGAAGGGAACATAGATTTTTATTAACCATATAAATGAAATTACATAAAATGTATACCTTTAACAAATAAGATCATCTCCTCCAACTCGCAGTATGGTCTCCTTTCCCAAGACAACGGAGCTCTCGCATTATAGTTTGGATCCTCTCCCCTTGCCCACTTTCCTCTTGGTGAGATTATATAGGCTCATTCTATCCTCTAGGAGAATGTATCTAGACACCTAGGAGATTGAGAAGTTAAGAAAATTCTACAATAATGGACCCCTAGCCAACTCATACATAAGTGGGTCAAGTTGATCTCCTTGGGAATGACAAACTCTAGAAAACTTTTGCTCAATTATGAGATTTTTCTCAATTACCTCAATTATGAAATGATTATTATAATTATAATATTTTCGAAAATTAATTATGATAAATAACTCAATCATGTAATTCTACATTTTTATGATGGGATAAATCTCACATAAGTAAAATAAAAGGTGAAAGGGATGTATTTTAGCTAAACAGCTAAGGTAAGTTGATATTGGGCTTCTCTCACTATAATGGACTGGAAAATAGGGTTATTAAAAATGCCCCCTAATGCATGAGGTCAGAAAAGACTTATGGCTGAAATGCGTTATAATAACACTCAATGCTTAAAATGGGAGGAAGGAGCCAAGACTACAAAGCTGGATTAGAGGAACTCAAGTGCTGAAGTCTCAGCTCTGCTGATAACATCCCCAAGGCAGGCATACCCATGCTTGCTCATAATAAAGTACTGAACATGGATGCCATAAAATACACTGCAAATCCATGACATGAAATGCTAGAACATGGCCACGAAGACATACATAGTGGATCCATGTGACTCAACAAATAGAGCATAGCCACCAGGAAGTACAATGTGGTTCTATGTCACAATATACATCAGTAGGACTATGGACACATGACAAATAGATAAGTGTCACAAATAGCTTTCAAAGTACATAAATCATACATAACTCCAACGTATCCTGGGAAGGATGCCATATAAGAGTGATATGTCCCTAACCCAGGGTCTTCGACATAACCCCGATGGTATGAATCTACATCATGTGAATAAATTAGTTGAATTCAAGCATGGTAGAAACCACCTAATTACCACCCGATGAGTTAAACTAATAACAGACACGAGGGTGTCCACTAATGATGAAAATAGACCCTAAGGTACCTAGTACAGTCCACTCAGTGTGAATAGAGGAGCTGATGTCAAACACTAGTAGTCAATGATGTAAACTCGATGTCAATCGCGAGGAACCTGCCACTAAGGTTTGCGAGCTCCAAGGTACTACCAATTCCTAGATTAAGCTCCTAGATAATGAGCTAAAGTCGACATGAGAAGACCCATTGAAGGAGGGCCTTAATGTATCCCCCATCAATCAAAACAGAATAACCCAGGATGATGTGAGGAATGGATGAAGTTATGAAGTGGTGAAGCACAACTGACATGGGGATAGCCAACTCAAAAAGGTCAACAAGCTACTGCAGATGGCCGAAATAGGCTGATAATTCCCTTGAACACATAGCATCATGACACCAGAGTGACTTGGCAGCATGACTAATGAGCACCATGTGATATCATCAACAATGTAGGAGGCATTGAAGCACACTCCATATGTCTGGAAGAGTAACCAGATGGAGGAGTGAAGAGGCTCATATGGATGGTAGGACTCCTGAGAAAGCTAAAACCCAACTATGAGATAATGAGACGAAAAAGTGCCATGTTCAAGGGTGACGCAACTGATGCTGCCATTTCGATGACTAATGGAAAAATATGTTCCCTCCCTTCTCTTTTTATAAGTTCCTTTTACGTAAAATTGCCCCCCACGCCCGAAAAAGAGATATAAGTATACAAGGGAGAACCTCCTAGCCAACGCAGACAAGGGTATTCCTTTTTCATAACTAGTCTATCCCAATCCAAAAAAAGGTTAAAATTATACTAGGTAGACAACAATTCAGGTACTTTAACGAACATGAAGTAGACAAGCTCACTCTACAATATTTTCTAAATTAAGGAGTCTGAAAAGAGCTTAAAGAAAAATCCCCTTGGAGGAGAGAGTGGTATAGAGGGTAGCAACTTGTTCTGGTAATGTTGGAACTACTCGTGACATAAGAAGGATAAGAGGATGGCTAATAGGACCACTCATCATAGTGGTTCCTCCAAGAAATGGTAAAACACCAAGTGAAAGCAGATGGTAGGCCAAGCAGATGATGATGATGGAAAAGAGAACCAAATGCTCAAACTGCAAAAATAGGTTGATAAAAGAATGGAAATCACAAGGGATAAAGAGTGGGATCCTCCTTGGTTATGGCCAGAAATATGATTAAGAAGAGGGAATGGGGCTCAAATTCTAGGTCATGGCGGGTCAGAAGGAGGAATCTCGAAAAGGAGTAAAAAATGACTACATGGACACCAACTCGGCAGAAAGGTGCTAACTAGGGTATTCATGAGTGGGTAAGCTCTACTGCCAAGCAACAACATGCATAAAAGAAGTGGCGAAAGTCGCAACTTGATGGGGTCGGACCAAAGGCATAAATATGGCATTGATGGTTAATAATGCATTGATGATGGTGATATATGACCTACCCCTATACGCTAAGTTCAAAGAAACGCACCTAAGTTCCAATCGATTTCGCAATAGAAACACCACCCTATCCTGTAAAAACCATCAAGAAACGCTAGACCCATTGTTAAATCACATAATGAAAGAAATAAACATGGAGGAGGTAAAAACATGATCATATATTTTTTGGTTTTTTGAATTTTATAATTTTTTTGGATTTTTGGCATAAATAAGGCATGACAAATACTCGCATCACACTCCAAACAAAATGATATAAAGCATCACATTCCTATGTAAAATATGTACAAGCACAACACAGTCTAGTAGGTCACATTAATGTGAGCCTACAACTGGGCACATGCCAAGGGTTTCTATACGTGAACTTATGGAGGGTAATAGGACCATATGGCTCACCAATGTGGGGCCATGCCAAAGGAAATCAAATTGCTCAATTCTGAAAGGTTGACCATGCCAGGGACATTCTACCATAGTTGCGCTCTAGAAATTAACCAAAGGAAATAAGGGAGGATCAAGACATAATGGGGGGTACAATACGCTCGTCAATAGGTGGTAAGGAGTTGGACAATTCATTGGCAAGTTTAGTGGTAGAATCCCAAGACTTCATTAGGTCCATGAGTGGCACTTCCAAGGAACATTGTTAAGGTGCTCCCTGAGTCGATTCAAGATTTAAAGTGTCAGGATCTACTCATTCCTTATCGGGGATATTAGAAGCATGAAGAGGCATAACCTCCCTAAGAGATCAATATGTGAATCCATTAACTACAAGATGGCTTGTTGAGAATAAGACTCATCATTAAGGGATTCTGTTGGGTCCCTATAATACTAGTGATTACCCCATTAATATTGTAGTTGCATCCCTTATTAATATTGTTGTGCCCCTATTATCCCCATATTGTTATTACTGTGCCCCATAGAATCTCTCTATTGTTATTTTTGTGGCTTTATATTATTATTGTTAGGTCCGCTGGGTTATATTGTGACTCCTTAGACTCCTATATATAGAAAGGAGGTTTTGTCATTTGTATAATCGAAGAATTTTTCATTTATGTAATTTAAAAGAGGTTGCCCCCTCGAAGAGACTGAATTCTAAGGCGTTGATCTATCTTTTCTATATTTTTCTTGAGCTGGTTTCATAACATTTGGTATCAGAGTTTTGGATTCTAGGGTTTCGCTGCTCCAAACAGGTCATCGTGCCATTTTCGCTATAACGTTTTTTATGTGATGTTTCAGAAGCTAAAAAAAAAACCCATTTGAGAAGAAATTGCACTGAATCTTGAGTCCACATTTCAGAGTTGTTCGCGATATATTTGAGAAGATATGATCTGAGGAAGTTGGTATTCTTGCAGACTCCTGAATTTCATTTCAAACATGTGACCTAGGGAAAATCGTCATAACTTTCTCTCTGAGCATCTAATTGAAATTTCGTATGAAGGTACAGAAAGAGGACGGACTGTAGTTTCTTGTATATATTTTTCAGAGCCAAAGGTTGAAACAGTGACTCGTGGCACGTCGTACAAGTTTGCTCTACTGAACTAGTCTATAATCAGGTCACGGTGGGATATTTTGCATAACACTTCCTTGGAGAATCCAATTTGGATCAAATTGGCGGCATTGGAAAGAGGACACAAAGGGCTACTGCAGGTCGCAATTTTAGAACTGGATGATCTGAAGGTACAGAGATACATCAGAGGCAATATCGAGCTCCTACAAAGTGAAAAAAGGTGTGTAGATTCTTTTAAATTTTTGCTTAAGATTTGTTTGAAAATTTATTTTGAAGGAATTCAAAGGGCATAGTAGAGAATTATTATCAGTAACGGATGCCCCGAGAAAAGAAAATGCAAACACCTAGTAAGGAACCTGAAAGCCCTAGCATGACTCATGAAGAAGAGGAAGAAATGCTACATGATATATCAAAATTACAAGAACAAGTGCAACAAATGTCACGCTCACAAAAGCTAACAGAAGCTATGATAAATGGCGTGGAATCTAAGATAAAGGGCATGGAAGCTAAGATGTATGATTTGAAGATAGATTTGAAGACAGACTTGAAGAGAGACATGGCGGATTTGAAGACAGACATGGCAGATTTGAAGACAGATTTGACAAATTTTCTACAAGAAATA
>APFE031478062.1:13614-41666 GCA_000404065.3 Pinus taeda | reverse complement strand
ACTGCTGATTTTGTGGAGGGATGTCCACAGTCTTGGGACATTCCTCATGATTCCCACCAAGAACTCCGAGCTCCAATCCATCTCCCCTCCAAGCTCAAGAAGCAGCCAGCTGTCCTACATGAACAGCAGTCATAAACTGTTCTATGAGAGTAGTAGTTATGACTGCCCTACAGGATTCGCAGTCAAACTCTAGTTGGACAGCCGAGCCCCTAAAATCAAGGGCACTCGGTGGCTCATCGTTTTTTGTATAAGTATGAAGGCCTTAGCCTTAGATGGTTGTTGAAACTCTCGCATTATCATTGTAGTTTCGGAGCACAGTTCTGTTTTGTTCCTTTTTATAAGCCAATTCAGCATGACATCAGTTTATGAATAAAGAAGGCAGTTTGTGATCTATTTCTGAGTTTTCTTAGGAGACTATAGCTCTCAGGTTAGGGCCCAACCTGAGAGCCATAGATCCCCTCAATTGTAGTATTGTTTCCATTTCATTTCCAGCACTTTAAGTTTTCGTTTACACATGCAATTCGAATAACAGGTTGATGATTTGGTTTTCTCATGAGTAGGATAGATTTTGCTTATGGTACAGTTGTTTCCACTTGCTTAGTGTAGCAGAGGATATATGCCATCAATTAGAGCTCCAGCAAAACGGTTGTTAAGGCTCACTGCCATCACTCTTGAAGATTGGGGTGCAGTCCATAACTAGCCACCAAAAACACGCATTACTTTAATTGATGATTGTTGCAATACAGTCTTGGTCTTGATTAAATGCTTCCTTGTCAGTCACACCTGCACACACACTTTCATTACAGCCTCATACACATTTCTTCTCGCGTTTTGGATTGTTGTTCATTGAATTTTCGGCATAAGTAATTTAAGTTGATGTATTTTCGGTTTGGTGACAGTCACAATCATTTGTTTCATTTACACACCTCTCTTTCCCATTCCATCACCATTACCTCCATCTTGATCACGCATGCAACCACATCCCCTCAACCCTCACTTCGTTCTGTCCTCTCCTAAAGTCTCCCATTCCTCACGTAGCTTCATTCCTTGGCTTTTCATCGACTTCACTTCAACATACTCCCTACACCCGTTTCCCATCTCATCCTTCCACTTCTGAGCCATCACCAGCCTGATCCCTACTTCGCATATCTCTTCTTATCATTCCATCACTCATCCATCACGTTAATCCTCCACGGTAGATCATCCTGTAGCAGTTTAGAGACATCCTGTAGAAACCCCTGAGTATCCTGTAGGATCCCCTGCAGACATCCTGTAGGAGGTCATTCACTCGGTTGCCGAGCTTCTGAACGTGGAAAACCTCTGTGGATGGATGCCGAGGGTCCATAGGGACCACACCTAGCCTCCCCAACCCATCCCATGCTTTCCTTCCTTCTCCATCCAATCTGCACAACCAAATCCTAATAAGCACAAAATTGCAATCATTCCACCTACTTAATGAAAAGCACAAAAACATGTCTTTTATGATGCAAGTAGTTTAGATCCATGCATTTTCACTTATTGGAGGTATCAGCAGCATTGGTAGAAGTTTCATTCACATGCATTGCATTATATAGAGGTTAGACTAGTTAAATTAGGGTTTCCTAGGTTTACATGCTTTGATTTACTTTCAGTTCATTTTTGTCAGGTAGACTAGTCTTCTTTGAGCTAGCTTTCGTCCATCATTGATAAAGCTTCTTCTGTGAGCCATAGAAGTTGGCTTGAGCCCTAGCGGACTTGTGCCAGCTGATCAAGTGACAGCTGCGACAAGAGCTAGTACTTGTGCATATAGCACCGTCGCTTCCAAGTTTGTACGAACAACCGGGTTGATAAAATGAGAGACCGGAAGCCCCAGGAGTTGTAGCATTATTGCTACAATACTAGAGCTCACCAATCATATTGTAGCATCATATTGGCCTTGCGGATCATACTCTTCAGTCTTTGTTCCAGATCCCACGGGGTCTCGCCTGGAAGCATTGCGATCTCTTTAAACCCAATGATTGACTGTGTCTCTAATTTCAGCTGGCCAAATTCTCTGTTCAACACATTCTAGATCTCTATTATCCCTATGCTTTGGTGGTCGTTAGAGTGCTTGATATACCATGTCAATGCGTGATCCTGTAGCACGCTCACCAATGTAGTCTTCTTAATATTGTCATCCGTGACACCTTGCGCTTCCCATACTGCTCTTACCACGAACCAAAATTGGTTCAAATCTTTATTCCCTACCCCTCTGAATACTAATAGTTTGATCGAGCTCACCATATTGAACTGTGGAGGTATTGGAGGTGGAGTGGGTGGAGATGGAGGTGAGGGAGGTGAAGCGGGTGGTGACATGGGTGGAGGTGGTAACTGTGGAATGCGCTACCTTATCAAACTAACCGCGCTTCTCGAAGAGACCTTAGTGAGCTCTTCCTTGTTCTCTTACAAAGGTGAAATTAAGGGATTGTTTCCTAATTCTTCACTACTTTTGTAGATCTTTCCACTCCGCATTGTCCTAAACATTAATGTATTTGCATGACCCTCTTTTCACACAATAGCATCTTAATCCAAGTCTTTCTAGAATTAATATACTTACCTCATAGTCCTTTGAGGAAGTGTCGTTCTGCTTTGCTGTAACTCACGATCGTGTCTACCACAAACTCAGTGATAAATCCCCCTATTATTCGGTCGAGCCAATGGTCCATAGCTTGCGCGATCTCATCTTCTAATGCCTCTAGTCTATGCACTAATTCCAGAGTGCACATTGTCGATTAGTTGAGCCTACACCTTCTCTAGCTATTGGCTAACCTCGTGATCCACTCATACAATTTAGAAGGAAATGATGCAAAGAAAATCTCATGTATTACCGTATACACATAGAAATCCAGCCACTTTTTCTCAGATACCTGCAGAGTTCAGTTTTCTTGTGTCGAGAACTTAGGAATCTTCTTGTCCCACCACTCTTCAAGTTCCTTCTTTATGGGTTCCAGTGGCACAACATCAAACATCCCTTAGGCAGGTCTTAGTCCTAGCAACAGAACCATTTGTTGGTTGTGTGGGCCTAACCCGAGTTCAAAAGTGGTTTAACCAAGCAATTCTAGGCACTACTCACCCTTTTGGCAATAGTTCTCAGAGCATGGACTAAGATTTCACCCAAAGTAGTATGGGAGGGCGCTGGAACTAGGTTTCCGTACCCTAGGGATGTTTAATATGGAGAGATAGGGACATGATTCAACCTTCGCACCTATTGGGCTATGCACCTCAGTGAGCCCCTTGCGTCATGATGAAGCCTCACAGTAGAAGATACATATGTCTTCTTCTCTATGATTGGTGGAACTACCCTTCGAGCTCCATCCTTCTTTTCCTTCATGTGTCTCACAACAAATTCTATCATCCTCTTCTCCTTCTCTACTTGAGTCAAACATCTAAGTTCCCTTTGCTCCACATACTCATGCTTCACATTTGGGTACTTCTCATACAAGGTCATCAAAGCAATCCTTTGTTGATATCCCAAGTGACTCTTCCTTGTCATCGATGTGATCATGGTTTTTCTTCCAACTATAATGGAGAGAATGTCATGGTCCACCATTGGTATGGATTTTGCAACTACCAAGAAATATTTCCCCAAGACAATAGCATGATCATCCATCTCAATCAATCTCAAATCCAACTTTCCATGAACCCACACTCACTTGTTTGTTTTTCAAAACACCTATCACAACTTTCATGGTTGAGCTAATAATTTTTTAAGCGCTCAACTCTCTTTCCACTTCATGCTTCTTCTCTAAATATGTTATTGTCTTTTTACTAAGGAAACTATGTGTAACTTCTGTGTCAACCAATGTAGCAAAAATTCCAACATACAGTCACTTGAAAAAAACTCAACCTTAAGGCATCTCAATCCTCCATAGGCTTTATCTTATGTCTTATCTCAGCAACCTTCTTGAACAAATCTCCCTCAGATTTGTCTTTCAGCTTATGTCTTGACCTGACTGTCCTCTTGAGGTATGCAACTTCCCATTTTGGTTCATTCGAGCAATTCGATCCTAGTCTAGCTTAAGTTCCATCAAGCTTGTCCTTCTTCACACTTTGCTCAACTACACCTTCTTAGCATACATCATTCTCTTCCACCCAGAGTGCTCCCACTGATCACAAATCATCCTTCATTACATGATAGTAAGCTCCAACTTTGTCAATATAATCAATATCATATTATTTTATAACAACAAGTTAACAATCAAGAAAGCCCCTCTTGATTTCTTTCTCAAGCCCCCTGAATTTATCCTGCAAATTAGAACTTCTCTCCCTTAAGTGAACTTGTTGATTCATGAGTTATTGGAGTCTACAATTTCCCTATTATATCTTCTCGTTAATTTCCTCAAGTTCAACAGAACTTTAATGATGATTTTTCAAGCCCTTTTGCATATCCATTATTCTATCTCCAATTTTCCCTAAGAGTTCCCACTCTTGAACAAGAGATTCATAGTTTTGTTTCCTCTTTTCCTTCCAAAAATATATCATGTACTCAATATTTTTGGAAACCATTATATCTACCATCTTCCTTTGTTTAGGTTGGCCCAAGCTCACTTCTTTTCCCTCCTCAGCTTCCTAATGTCGCATTGTGACCACCTACAAAGTGCTTCAACTTAAATACAAACTACCACCCTACTCTGTATTCCTTCTTCAAATTCAAATCATCTCGGATCACCTTGAACCAAGCTATGATAGAAACTGTCACGTAGTTGCACTTGTGTCATTACTTCACAATTTCAATTGACAAAGCCCACTTCTCGGGAAATGGGCTCTGATACCATTTGTCACGCCCCTACACGAGTGGTTTCTTCAAACCACACTTAGGTGATTGCGGCACGAGGGAACTTTTTCATTTCACCACTACTTGAGTACATGGACTACACCTACTCAACACTTAATCAAATTTCTTCAAGTGTTCATAATGCAAAGGAAATAACATTTATTCATTTAACTTATTTAATTATCTTCTTTGATATGCAACAGAATAAAAATCATCATCATAACATAATTACACACATTTACATGGGATGGGAAACTCCCTAACATGTATGCCCAATAATATGTAAATTTTGCAAGATACTTTACAAATACAAGTGTTTAAAAAATCACGCACCCTCCCAAAGTTAGCCTGCACACTTTTCCCAAGTTACATGACAGTCATGCCCAACCTTGCATCTCTTTCCCGCAGTATTGTTGTTGCCCACCCATCTCCACTGCACTATCCACACTACTTATTCACTAACTCTAGCCTCTACCTGCATTGTTGCCCACCCGTCTCCACTGCACTATCCACACTACCTATTCACTAACTCTAGCCTCTACCCGCACTATTCACTGAACTGTATTGTATTCTACCTATCATCACAACATTTCCACATGTCAAACTATTTTGCAGCACTCACATCTCACTCTGTTGCATAGTGGAAACCCCAAATTTCTTGTGCCGTGTTAGCATTCCATAAATTTCCCTATGCTAAGGAGAGAATTTCCATAGGTAACCACAGACCACTTTTAGGCTAGGATCCAACCCTACTAGCCTTCTATAGGTCTCTCTCACTATGTTTCTTTGAATCAATATAATGACTAAAAACTCTTGACTTTAGGCTTGCTATAAGGATCATAAAGGTAAATTTATGTTGTTGTTTGAAGGTAGGTGGAAAAAAGTAGATCTACCTCAATCAGACCATTGTTTTTAGGTTCAACTCAATAAGGGATATGATGCGATGTTGAGCATGGGAAAGATACATAGGCCTATTGATATTTAACCAAATCTTGTTGTAGCTATTGGATGAGTGCAGCATCAGAAAGGATGGCAAATAAAGCATCAAAATACTGATGAATTCATATTTCCATAGAAGAAAAGAAAGCACTTATGATCAGTTGATCTAAAACAGAGTACTAAGAAAATTATGAGATATTCTTTTCAAGTTGAGCATGAAGAATGTTTACACCATGGAAATATATATTAGAAACCAACCACAAAGGAATACACATACCACTAGGAATTAACACAAGTATCTCTGTCAAAACAACATTTGCCTTCTTCTATTTACTAGAGGAAATGATAATAAAAAAAATGTAGAATTGTGTAGTCTAGATTCTTCCCACTAACCAACCCCTTTTCCATTACATATACATTATAATATAGACTCAAAATTATTAGTTCACCATTAGGAATGTTATTCCTAACCTCTGCAAGGGAAATAGAAATAGAGTTGACTACTAAAAACTAGGGACTTGTTTAAACCAATTCTTTTCTAATAATTTACACTAATTCCTCAACCCTAAATCGAGCTTGTGAGTTTCCAAATGTTTCATTACAATTTATAATGCCTAAAAATCAAATTACATCATGTTTTGACTAAGATAACTCACTTAAAAAAATGATTGTCTGCTTTCTTAGTGCATTCGTAGCAAGTTTGCTATGAAATAGGGACTGAATTTCTCAGAAAATAGGGTTCAAGGACTAGCTCATATATCCTAAATTCTTACATCTCTTCCAAAACAAAAGGATATTTTTTGTAGATGAGATTTTACTTGAGAGAAGCCTATATTTGTTTCCAACAATTCTTCTCCATCTCCTTATAATATGCACCTAAACATCATAACTAAAATAGGAAATGACAAATGCTAGAAAATAGGATGTAAAGATGCATTTGAATATTCCAATATATGACACATGTGCAAAACATGAAGGAGGTTTTTGTTCTTTGGTTCACTGTTGGAAAAAAACCCCTTTTTTTTCCAAAATTTGGTTCTATTTGGTGAGAAACAACTTTTGAAAATGATGACAAAAACAATCAGTTTTGCAACAAATTTGTAGCAACTCGAAGTAACCCTCCATGCTTTGTATTGTTACACACCTCCTCTAGAAAATGAATCAAATGGATAGGCTTGAAATGTTTGATTGATGGTGTATAACTCTTGAAGTAGTCTCTCCAACACTTGTAGACCTCCTAGATGGTTGATTCCCACTTACACAGTAGATTCACTGCTAGCCCATCATTTCAAGCTTATCATGGCCTTTCTGCATCAAAATGGCTCATGAGCACTCTTACCACATACAAACACCTTATAACACCTTATCAAACTTTCAGAACTATAAAACTCCCACACTTCACCAAAATGAGGGATCTTTGCAACTTGCATAGTGGTGTTCAACAAGCTTCATGCAACATTTAAAATATAAAAGAAGAGAGAAAAACTCTTACCCAAAATCCCTATGCCTTTGCACCACTTATGTAACAGTTGTGTAGCAACATGTCACTTTCTTAGCATATTTGTAGCAAATTTTTTTCTAAGCCTACAACTCACTTCTTTGGCCTTCTCAATGTTTGTTGTCTTCAGCTTCGACTTGCTAGAGAGCTCAAACAGACTTAGGATGAGAGAAAATGAGAGATGTTTCAAACAATTTTGGATTTTTATGCCACTCAAAGCCTTCTTCTTGTTATGATGGTAGATATTGAATGATGTAAGTGAGATGAAATGAGAGGGTACTTTTGTAATCATGAACTCAATATGACCCTAACTGACTCTCCAACCAACTCACATAATTGAATTGACACCAACAACTAATTTATGATAACCAATTTCCCCATGACATGACCCTTTTTGACACAAATATTTACAATGACACTTTGATAAATTTGACCTCTTTGTACAAAAACCCCTTTAGACAAGGACACTCATGAAATCATGACTAACATTTACAAAAATGACCTCAAATGAAATAGTAAGACAAAAAAACTATGATCCCTATATTATAAGACCCTAACACAACCAAGCCTTGACTAGCTTTATCTCATCTGTGTTAGGTGTCACCTTCTTCACTTCAATCACTTGTGATCTCCCTCACATAATCAAACATCCACCTCCAAGTCTCCTTTAACAAAAATTTTCTAGCCTAGTTGCCTTTAACCAAATGCAACCTCCTTAGCACACACCCTCTCCCACGTAATCAAACATCTACCTCCAAGTAGCCTTTAACTGAACCTAGGTTTCCTTCAACCTAAAACAAAGTCTGTAGCACATCATGGGCACTTTAAGTAAGTACTACAACTTTGGTTTTTAAATTCCCTAGAACATTCCCAACTTGAAATCTTCACACTAATGATATAACTTTCATGACATTCATAATGCAATCTTTTTCATTTTATCACATATTTACATAAATCATTTATTAATATTTTTAAAAATTTAGATTAAAACATGACTCAATTTATTTATAGAGTAATTTTAGAGTGCACCAATCTCTTTCCTCTTTATCTAAAATGAAAGGAAATAATAAGATGTATATTTGCATGTATAGTATCGGGAAAAAAATCCCTTCATATTTATTTTATTAAATAT
The DNA here is from genome assembly GCA_000404065.3 of Pinus taeda. NCBI lineage: Eukaryota > Viridiplantae > Streptophyta > Pinopsida > Pinales > Pinaceae > Pinus > Pinus taeda. The sequence continues at coordinate 33,305 of APFE031478062.1, read as the reverse complement.
AAATCATATAACTAAGTGTTATGACTTTTCTCTTAAAAATATGCGTAGTATGATTTTCTTCTAATTTGAAGAGATGAGTGTGTGTAAGTCTCCAAGAGACTATAACTAAGTGTTATGACTTTTCTCTTAAAAATATGTGTAGTATAATTTTCTTCTAATTTAAAGAGATGTGTGTAAGTCTCTAAGAGGGGTGTCTAAGAGGGGTTTCTTATTTGAGGGGAAATTGAATTTGTAGAAATTTTTTATCTTTATAGAAAGATGGGGTCAAAGAGTTCTTAATTTACATTGTCATTAGGTAAAGCAGTAAACCTCATTAGGTAAAGCAGTAAACCTTAGTGAGCACAATTGGTTACTCATCATATTATTGTTGTCATTAATATACTAATTTAGGGTTTTGTAAAGGCAGAGTTTATTACCCATCATATTATTGTTGTGTGTCATTAGTATAGCAATTTAAGGTTTTCTAATACCAATCTAATTAGCTTTAGTGGCAAACTTAACATATTATAAAAGTTCAGTAGAGTTATTGAAAATCCAAATTTGTAGCTTTTCTAATCTCTATCTCACTGCATTGAAAATTCAAATCTGCAATGATGGCCATATATAACTATGGTTGACTCTTTCAATGGGAATGAGCTTTAACACTTCCATGGAAGCCTATTCCAATATTGCGGGAAACCTAAATCTATCCATATAAACCAAATCAATCAAATAAAATAAAGAATAAATAAATTACAAAAATATTTTTATTTATAAATTTTAATTATTATATTGATAAGTAAAGGAAATAAATAAATATTATAAATTAAAATTTATTAAAAATCTAAAATTAGTTTTAATTAAATTTCAAATTTCTTCTAAATAACTTAGAAACTCAATTCTATAATATGTAGACTGCAAGTCTCCTTATAACTTACTAATCAATGCAAATTATTTGAAGTAATATAATATGTAGACTGGAAGTCTCCTTATAACTTACTAATCAATGCAAATTATTTGAAGTAATATGAAAGTCCTTTATCGGGTGAATAAACATCCTTTCCTCTAACTCTAAATACGCCAGAGCTATTCCAACCTAGATTGTTTACAACACTCAGCGTTGCAGGCCTTACAATGTTACGAAGATCCAAAACTTGTTCCTTTCCTGCATTGTAAATTCCAATTTGAAAGACTAATTATGGGTAAATTAACGTATCCTTGAACACTGGAAAAGTTATTGAATTCTAGTTTTGTTATTTTTCTTCCTTATAGATTTCCATGTGAAAGACAAATTATATGTAAAATTAACGTATCCTTGAAGATTGGAGAAAGCAAGAGACTCCCATTGCTTTCACAGCGTCCGAAGTGAAATAAAAAACCGAACTTGTTGGTGGGTAGGGCCAACTATATTTCGCTTAGTAAATAAGTTTTTTCATATAAAAAAAACACTTGTTTATATAATGTACCAATACACATTTTGGCCTAGTAGATAAGTTGCACACTTGTTTATATAATGTACCAATACACATTTTGGCGTAGTAGATAAGTTGCTGCATCTGCAGCAGACAAAGGACGGCACTACAACAACGTGATTGATAAGTACAAAATTACAGAGACGTTTTAATGCTCCATGTGGACTGTCTCAGGCAACTCACGTTCATATTTATATAAAGTTTTCTAAGAATCTCCTGTAGGGAAGCACTCGTGAATTGTTCGAGATATACAGTATTCGTTCCCAGCTCTTATCTTGGACGAACATAAGTGAAAGATTCATTAATTAATCAGTATACATACGCAACGCTTATTTTTCACATGGTGGAGAAAATTAATAACAAAGCCTTTAGTTTATTATAATGAAGCACAAACCCTAAAGACAAGAACCCTAAACCTATAAGCGTTACATGCAATAAGGTTTATTTCTAAAGAGACATTGCATAACATTTATTCCTCACAATAGGGCAAAACGAAATAGCAAAACCCTTTATTTTATTACAATGAAGCACAAACCCTAAATCGACAAGCGTTAACATACGGTAAGGTTTGTCTCCAACGAGACCTAAGTAACGCTTATTCCGCCCAAGGGGAGGAAAAACATAACAAAGAATTTATTTTATTACAATGAAACACAAACACTAACGAAGACTTTAATTTATTAAAATGAAACACAAACCCTAAAGACAAGAACCCTAACATATGACCCTTAAATATTGCAAATGACTTTGGGAATTCAGAAGTGTTGGAAAGGACTTAAACCTAACGCCCAATCCCCAAAGTGCTGGAAAGAACCCAAACCTAGCGCCAAATTTATGATTTGTTTAGGACTAAATAATCACTTAGAGCATTATACAGAATATAATTGAGTGTGAAATTTGTGCTTTTATAACCAAAAAAAATTTATATTTAATTTCTTATTGTTTGCAGGTGTTGTATATATATGTATAATCTATGTTTTTGGGTCGTAAAAAAATTTAATTTTATAGTTTTTAAATTTTTTTCACTATAAAATTATATTTATGAAATTAAATTATTTTTATTTTTTATTTTATTTTAAAAAGATTTACAAAATGGATAATTTATTGATATTTTTTTTAATATTGATTCCAATTTTTCTAATTATTAATTTAACATGAAATTTGTAAATTATTAATTTTTTTTCAATAAATCTTTTCAATTCATAAATCATTAATTTTTTTTCAATAAATCTTTTCACATTTTAGCATTTTATATTTCTCAAATTTCTTTATAATTTAAAATCAAATAACAAGATTGTAATAAATTTTCAACACATGTAGAAATAACAATATATATTGTTGGAAGTCTTTGTTCCTCAACCAAAACTACATAAATTCCATGGTAATGTGATGCATGATATGATAAGCTCACTCCAACAACTCTTCGCATATTAGCAACAAGTTCAACTACAACCTTATCCCAACTCATTATTAATTTGGTGATTCTCATTATTTAACATCCATCCAAGAAAATTTACTCTAAGTTCCAATCTTCTTATTAATCTCAATGAAGATAAGATTTGTTCTTAGCTTTACATTAAGTGAGATTTATTTAAAAAACTAGATGAACTTAATAGATACCAACATAGTTTTTGTTCTTGAGCTTCCTTACATCTTCAAACTTGAGGGGACTTCAAGACATTAAATGTTGGCAAAGCTTAAGATAGACTATACCAAATCTTGTTGAATCACTTCAATAAAATATCCAAAAGTTCAAAATAAAAGACTCTAAAGCTAGTTTGCATGTTAAATTCAATTTTAGATGATTTGCATATTCAAAGAAAGAACTAAAACTATTTTTTGTTAGATCTTAGATGTATAATTTCCATAATTTTTTCAAAATAGAAATTAAGATTCATAGAACCAATATGTTGTGAACCTATATACATTATAATTTTTTTTATGTTAATCTCACAATGCCTCATTAATGAATTAGTTTAAATTACATAAAACTCTTAAAACCAATATGTTGTGAACCTATATACAATATACTTTCTACATTATAATTTTCTTTTATTAATCTCACAGTGCCTCATTAATGAATTAGTGCATGGGTACAAAGACCTAACCAAGTCTTATAGCCATATCCCTATTTACATGCATTTTATTCTTTTAAATTCATTTAATTAAGAAGATAATTAGGATCCACAACCAACAATCTCTCATTTGTAACTAATTACAACAACTTCATTACTAATACACCTCCTAGACTATGCTTCAACTTTGGACATGGAAAGCTTATCATCTTCAAACCATGATTGAAGGCCAAAAAAAAATGTGCAAGAACTTATAGTATCCCTAGTTATTGGCTTCATTAACATTTGTGTAGGATTTTAGCTAATGTGTATCATTTTTAATTTCAATTGTCCATCTTCCAAATAGATCATATGAAATGTTAGTTGAGATATATAAGTTTTTTCTTAGAACGGAAAGTTAATTTCTTTCTAAGATGAATAGCACTATTGTTTTCATTATACAACCTACCATTATCCTACTTTTTATCCTAATTCCTCCATAAACCTTTATAACCAAATCATCTCTATATTGGTCTTTGTAACAACAACATACTCTTCTTCCATTGTTGAAAGTGCATAATCTTTTGAAATTGCAAAATCTAACTTATTATGTAATATTTAAAGTAAAAAAATATCATATGGTGCTCTTATTTCTATCTAATATTTGGATAAACATATCATGACTAGTGGTATACTATATTGTGGAATCTACTTTATTGCCTTTCAATAATCTTATTACCTAGATATTTCATATGGCCACTCACAACTCCCACTGCATGTGAAATATTCAACCTTAAGCACACCATTTCATACATCAAGTTTCTAATTTTTATGAGTATATAACCTTATACATATAGTATATCTCATCTTCTATCTTGGGACACATCTCCTTAATCCATTTGAAATAGTTGGTCAAAGGTGTACTAATTAGTGTTGTATCATGCATGTAAATCTTTCCAACACCTTCTCTATATACTCACCCTAAGATAATGTCAATTTACAATTTTCCCTATCTCTTATTATTCTCACAGCAAGGATCTACTTTGAAACACCCAAATCCTTCATGGAAAATGAATTAGCTTAATTTTATTTTGAGCATAGTTATACCATCCATATACTTATACCCTACAACAAACATTTCATCTACATACAATGACAAGATAATAGCTACCATTATCTAGTCCCTTAAAATAAATATAGTGGTCAAAATGGCATATGATTACAACTTTGTTCTATTGTAAACATGTCAAATTTCAAATACCATTCCCTTGGACTTTGTTTAGGCTATACAAATGCTTCTTCAATTTACATGTTCATTTTTCCCTCCCTTTGACCTTATACTCTTGTCCTTTCTACATATAAATCCCTACCTCCAAATCCCCATGGAAACAAATGTCTTTATATCTAACTATTAAAGATAAAAATCATCTACGACCACTATACTTAAAAAATAGTTGTAATTGAAGTCATTTTAAATATAGGAGAATTTTATTATATGTTAATTTTGTGCAAACCCCTTTATAAAAAGTCTATTTGTGTACCTCTTTTTTCCTCCATCTTCTTCCTTCAACATAAAGACCCATTCATTTTTTAATGTTATTTTTCCTATAGGAAATGGAACTAAGTCCCAAGTGTGTTTATGTACTAATGAGTCCATCTCCTCTTTCACGACTTTCTCCCACTATTTTTTGGTTTATACCTACATTACTTCTGTGTATCTTTATAGTTTAATTGAATTAGTCAATATTACATAAAAGAATGAACGAGAGTATCATTGAGTGCATCTAATTATCTTGGTAGATATTTTAATAATAGTTGTAGGAGCTTGAGGTAAATGTTACTGTTGTTGTTAAATATACTTATTTTCTACCACCTTTGGAATTTTCGTTTTTAAGATTTTGTCAAACTCATTATATTTCCCATTTTCTTTTTCCTACTTCTTTCCCTACAAATGATCGTTTGACATGACATACTCATTGAATATCATGTTTCTAATCCTAATTATTTGTGATTTTCATTAACTCCATATCCAATAAAAATACACTTCTTAGATTTTTCCTCAAGTTCCATTATATTTTCTCTATCAATATGGAAAAATGTTTCACAACCAAAAGTATTAAAAAGTGAGCAGTTTACCTTTTTACTTATCCATTTCTCCTTTATAATGTCACCATATAAGGAACTTTAACGCCCTCTATTTATTAACTAAACAAGAGTATCAACGACATCTGCCCAAAATTAAATACGAAATCCTACATGCAACGTATGCTCCATGATTGTCTGTTGGGTGCGAGATCCCCCAAGGGAAGTTTTGGGGCTTAAAGCCCAGATTTTGGTGAAAAGATGTAAATCCGATGTAAATACTCCATGATTTGTGGGCGCAGAGTGCAAAGTTGTAAATGAGTCATAGGGTTGTCTGCCCTCATTTTTGTAATGTAATGTCAGCTTTAGAGATCTACCCATGGTCTGTGGACCATGGGATTGTATAAATAGAGCGACGCTCTAAGTTGTAAATTAGTTACGGAAGTCATGAATGAATGATGAAGAATTCAATCTTGTCTGAAGTGTAGAGTCGAGTCTTTGGGTCGTAGAGACTTACCTGCAAACCCAGAATTTCTAAATACCATGCATATAAAAATGTATTTAAGCTTTTTTCCAATTAAAAACTCAATACCTGGAATTCAACTAATACACTATTTGCATGTAGAAGCTTTTTCAATATATGTTAAAATCAATAATAAATTGTGTTGGAAACTCCATCGCTCTCAACCTCCACATTAACAGTACATTGAATCCCAACGCATCCCCCTTTAATTCAACACTCTTTAACTCACATACCTGTAACCTCTGCGCTACCAATCGGATCTTCGACCAGATGCAATCAACTAAGTTTCGATCACTGCTTCCTTCTCTGTATGCAACCTGATGTTTGGATTAATCAATAAGTCGATTAATGAAATTTAATTCAGCTCAGAATTCCCATCGCTCCTGCAAACTCTGTTTCTCCATTCAACACTGTCACTCCTGCAAACACTATTTTCCTGATATCGATTTCACATATTGAGCATGTTAAGTAATCAACATTGAGTTATCGATTATCATGTACTGGATTTTAACACAAATCGATGTCAATTTCTTTACAAAAAAATCATTCCTTCACGTGGTAGCATGGATTGGATACAAATCGATCTTCCACAATCAGAACCGCGTTTCTTCCAGCATGAATCAAAGTCGGAACTCTTGGTTTCCATTGAGAGAATGACGTAGTGATAAATTCAATATGGGTTTCAGAGAATCAACATTCGTTAATTCCGTCAGTCTCTAAGTTGAATTCAGTTTTTATGGCTTCAACACCCTAAGTCAATAGCGATAAATGCAATTGATTCACTATCGATTATGTTGAGTAACACAAGCTTTTATAAGTAACCAACAAGCCCGACAGACAGAGCTTTGAGCTTTATGCACGGGTTTTAACACCAAACTGCGGCCCAAATACATTGGAAAATACCCACTCATGCCAAGATTCAACATTCATAACAATCAACGATTATGTATTTCAGGTTTCACACAAAGTCGATGTAATTTCAAGAACATCGAGTTACTCTTCCTCGTATCCAACTTCAACAACATGATTCATAATCCCATTGATCTTATTCATTGAAACACAAACTCAATAAAGGTGTAAACTCCAGAAATCAAATTCTACATAAATATACAGTACTTACATAATAGCCTCCTTACTTGACCTAATTTCCCAATTGTTGGCCCTTTTACAATCTGCCTGAAGGCTTCGAAATAGAAACTCCTGCCCTCTACTCACACTCTCCCTCTCAATCTCACCCTCTCAACGCCTTTGACGCTTATAAATTTATACAAATTGAATTGAACCAATTTTGGTTAATATCCCTTTGATCACTCAACAAAATCCCCAAATATCTCAACACCCCTATAACCTAGATTTTTATCCCTAAAATCTTGAAACTAATTCTAATTTAAGCTCCATCATTAATTCTTAATTATCTCAAAGCTAATTTCTCTCATGTTTTCCAATTATTTGGGAACATTACAAATCCTCTCATATAATTAATTAAAAATATAATTAATCACTTAAAATCTCATAAATATTTACATAAATTAATAATTTCTCAAAAACATGAAACCCCTAGATTTAAAAAAAAATACAAAGTATTTTCCCGAGTTTATGCTCCTGCATTAGACTCCCAAGGTAGAAAATGATCATGATCTCCAGATCATGCGTTTTAAATCTTTGTCCGCCTGGATCCCACATTTTTTTTTGTAACTCATCATCTATATCTGTTGTTTACTTCTTTTCTCCAAGTCTCCATATCTCATGTTGTCTTGCTCCACTAGCTGCACTTTCACAATCTGTCTCTGTTTTCATTTTGTTGCTGCTACTTCTCTTCCTTATTGATATCTTCCTCTGAGATACTTTCATCATGATTCTTTTGATTATTTCAATTTCTCTATCCAATAAATCTTCAAATTGCTGATTCCTTACCGCCTGTTGAGCTAAGACGGCTTGCTCAGTTCTCACTCCTTCAATTTTTACTATCACTTGCTGACTTCTTGCTCCTATTCTTACTACCACCCAATCATCCAAACCCTCTTATCTTCTACAATAGAAAACTTCTTCTTTGTTTTCTCCTATGAGCAACTTACTGGATTGGCACATTGTGTACTCTTTTTCTCTACCTTCATCTCTCTGCATCTGCAATTCCCAACTCTGAAATTGAGATTCTTCCTGCACTGAATCTTGATCATTCAGCATCCTTTCCAGTAACATAACGTCCTCATCCCATAGATTAGATGTTTCCACAGAATTCTTGTCTTTCTCCTTCATTTGAATGCTCAACTGAGTCAAATGTCCTTCAACACCTGCAATAATACCTGCATTCACAAAACAATTGTTAGAATAAAAAACATAAGGCTTTAGTGCCTCTTCTGCTGTTGCTGGCAAAATTTCAGTATGCTGCTCTGAAATTCCTTCATCCATCAGCACATCAGTATGCTGATTCAATTCCTCTGTGAGACTATCAGTTAGTCCCTCTTCCACATCATCTGTTTGGAAAATCTTTCCCTGTTCTGTGTCTTTCAACAACTTTCCCTGAACATAGATCCTTTGCTTTTCCAACTCTCTCCTCTGAAGATCTAACTTCTGATACAACTGAACAATCTCAATTGGAGTAGAACTCGGAAATTTTACACAACTTTCCATACCTTCATTTGTTGTTGACCAATCAACACATTCCTTCTCTAAAAGGAATCCTCTACCAGACTTTACCTCAAGAACTTCATTGTCCTTTGTGACAGTTCCATCAGACTGCTCACCATCTATCGCACATCCTGCAAACATACATGAACTGTGAGAGAAATTACAAGGCTTCATAGCCTTACCTATTTCTCTCGTCATTACCTCTTCAGATGCTTCTAAACTATCCCAAGAGTTCATGAGATCTTCCTCATTGATCTCTTCACCCAAAATTTCACCATGTTCCAGGCCACAAATGGAAACATCCATTTTCAACTCAGCCTCTCTGAGTTCTTTACAACTCAACATATGCTCGAGCTTCCTCAGCTCCTCCATCAACTGTATGTTTACCTGCTTTTCTCTTCTTGCGTGCAACTTCTTCCACTTTACCTTCTTTCTCATGGTCCAACCATGTGTCTAGCTTCTCACATTTTCCTCCAACAGCTCCATTAACAATTCAAGCTTAATTGCTATTTCGGCCTTCTCCCACTCATACTCTTCATCAGATTTCTGAAAATGACTATCAACAGTCATCTTCCCCTCATTTGTGAACTGCATCTATTCACGTATGGACTTCATTTAATCCACTTCTTAGCAATCCTTCCCACAATTTCAACTCCTACGCTTGGCTTCTATTTGTTTTCAAACCAATCTGTGACAACCTCTTGCTACAAATTGCAATACATATCAACCAAATGGATGCAATTCATATTGCACCTTCTCCTTATAACGCAGGTTTCATACTTCAGCTCCTCATAAATAAACCTATGAATCAGTTTCAATGCCACTTTCTGCTCTTGCATCCTTCTAAACTCAGCGCAACACTTGATGCTCAGTCTGATTTCAGAACTCGATTTATTTCAAACCGATCCCATTCAACACAATCATTGCCTGGCTACAATAATTACAAATCTGTTAAAAAAAATGGGGCTTTTCTCCAACACTTGTGCAAATCCATAATGCGCCCCCACTTTAAGCGAGTTCGATCAACGCTTTCACACTTCACCTTTGTTCTGCATCCTCGATTCAATTTGGTCTCCAAACTCTGCCTTTTAACCGAACACCTTTACCATTTAACTCCCAGTTCTTTTGCTATGGTAATTATATAAAATTCAGATTTATTCAAAAGCCGAACCATTAACCACGACTTACCACCACATTAATTATGCCTCTTCCTCTGCACATTCCGTTCCAACTTCTTACACGTGGAGAATTTGTTTCCTCTTTAACAAACTTAACTCTATGTGCTTCACCATTAATTTCATCACTTACAAACAGAGGTTAATGCAGAATAAAATACTAATGATCAATTGCTATAATATCACCTGCTCCTTCAAAGCAAACTCATCGATTTCTATTGAAACTTATGCATTCTTACTCCATACGATTTCACCAGTGCTTCCTCTGCGTGCTTGACTCCTTGTGTAGGGAATTTAACACAAATTAACATCGATTTATGTAAATCGATCTGTCTTCCTCCGTTGAATCTGTAACACTTCTGCAAAACATCATTCCGGCAATTAGATAATTCGACATCTGCATTATTTATCACGTCTAGCAATAACCCAATTCATCAAATGGATTAACCTCTTGCACTGTTTCCAAGTCTAAGCAACGTTCTGCAATTTCAATGGTATTAAAATCTACTTGAAAGCCAAACCCGACCAATGTTTGCACAGCCAGAATCGATCTTTTATAGATCGATATTCTACTCAACTCCTTATTACGCCCCTCTTCAACCTGCAGATCGATTTCTAAAGCTGTTTCACAATTCACCTGCAGCTTGACAACGCTTCTGCGCTCAACTAATGTGCGCTCTTCAATCCAAAAAATGCCAACGTACAAGCTCGTTCCTGTAACCAAAACCCACATACAACATATATAATTGCAATTTCAACCAAACAGCTTTCCTGCTCTGATACCACTTTGATGCAGGGCCAACCCTGCAAACCCAGAATTTCTAAATACCATGCATATGAAAATGCATTTCAGCATTTTTCCAAATAAAAACCTCAATACCTCGCAAATTCAACTCACACACTACTATTTTCATGCGGAAGCTTTTCAATATATGGTTTAAAATCATAATAAATTATGTGGAAACTCCATCGCTCTCAACCTCCACATTAACAGTACATTGAATCCCAACGCATCCCCCTTTAATTCAACACTCTTTAACTCACATACCTGTAACCTCTGCGCTACCAATCAGATCTTCAACCAGATGCAATCAACTAAGTTTCGATCGCTGCTTCCTTCTCTGTATGCAACCTGATGTTTGGATTAATCAATAAGTCGATTAATGAAATTTAATTCAGCTCAGAATTCCCATCGCTCCTGCAAACTCTGTTTCTCCATTCAACACTGTCACTCCTGCAAACACTACTTTCCTGATATCGATTTCACATATTGAGAATGTTAAGTAATCAACATTGAGTTATCGATTATCATGTACTGGATTTTAACACAAATCGATGTCAATTTCTTTACAAAAAAATCATTCCTTCACGTGGTAGCATGGATTGGATACGAATCGATCTTCCACAATCAGAACCGCATTTCTTCCAGAATGAATCAAAGTCGGAACTCTCGGTTTCCATTGAGAGAATGACGTAGTGATAAATTCAATATGGGTTCAGAGAATCAACATTCGTTAATTCCGTCAGTCTCTAAGCTGAATTCAGTTTTTATGGCTTCAACACCCTAAGTCAATAGCGATAAATGCAATTGATTCACTATCGATTATGTTGAGTAACACAAGATTTTATAAGTAACCAACAAGCCCGACAGACAAAGCTTTATGCAAGAGTTTTAACACCAAACTGCAGCCCAAATACATTGGAAAATACCCACTCATGCCAAGATTCAACATTCATAACAATCAACGATTATGTATTTCAGGTTTCACACAGAGTCGATGTAATTTCAAGCACATCGAGTTACTCTTCCTCGTATCCAACTTCAACAACATGATTCATAATCCCATTGATCTTATTCATTGAAACACAAACTCAATAAAGGTGTAAACTCTAGAAATCAAATTCTACATAAATATACAGTACTTACATAATAGCCTCCTTACTTGACCTGATTTCCCAATTGTTGGCCCTTTTACAATCTGCCCGAAGGCTTCCAAATAGAAACTCATGCCCTCTACTCACACTCTCCCTCTCAATCTCACCCTCTCAACGCCTTTGAGGCTTATAAATTTATACAAATTGGATTGAGCCAATTTTGGTTGATATCCCTTTGATCACTCAACAAAATCCCCAAATATCTCAACACCCCTATAACCTAGATTTTTATCCCTAAAACCTTGAAACTAATTCTAATTTAGGCTCCATCATTAATTATTAATTATCTCGGAGCTAATTTCTCTCATGTTTTCCAATTATTTGGAAACATTACAAATCCTCTAATATAATTAATCACTCAAAATCTCATAAATATTTACATAAATTAATAATTTCTCAAAAACATGAAACCCCTAGATTTAAATAAAAATACAAAGTATTTTCCCGAGTCTATCCTCCTACATCACAGTGCACCTCTCATCCATTCCCACTCTGATCTGTCATAGTGGGGAAGGGTCGGATGGATGTGTTGTAGGCATGTGATCAACACCAGGAATGCATTCACAATCAAGAGTAGAATGTCGTATACTTTTATGACCCAAGAAAATCCATAAACAGAGGCCAAGAGGTACAGAGTATAAGCCACTTCGACTAAGCAATGTCACTAACCATTATCTGCAATCTCTCTCGTTTGCTATAAATTGGGGAATATGGATCGAAGTGGCAACCAAATCGCAGATACTTCCTTCTCGAAGAATTGAATGTGAGATACAATGGCTGCCCCACGGTGAGGTAAATTGTTATCATCAACAACCTTCCCGACAGGTTAGATACCAAACTATAAGTCAACTTCATCATATCATTCTTTTTCTGGGGAACAAAAGCTTCATCTCATTCTAAACTCCCAGTGTTGCTATGATGCCTTCGATGATTGTACTTACACGAGAAATATGGTACAAGAAGCCATGAATGTAGTATAAGTCTCGCTATATCATCCATAAAAGAGTACTCACTAAATGCATGATGCTCACGTTCATGTGCTATAACCCATATATCAAACAGAACGCACCCCTGAACTACCCAGTAATTCCCAGTAACCAAACCAGAGTGCCCATCCAAGCAATCCAGGCCCTATGAAATAATAGGTGGCTATGGAATACAACAGAAGCGCAACAATAAGAAGATCGTATCCAAGATATGAGAATAATGTGAACAGTGATCTGTTGAAGTAGTGAGGTGGAATGGCTTTCTTCAATTCTCCCAATGTAAACGGTGGCTTTCCACAAGGAGCTCACTCCATTATATCTTTCCTAGCAGGCAAGGCCATCCTTTCACCAGCCAACTTTGTAGCTTACAAGTCTCTACAAAAGATTATGGCACAGGGTGTAATGCGTGCATACAGACAGTAGAGGTCACTTCATACATATATCATGGCCTACAAGGTGCATATAGAGAATATAATTCATTAAACTGATGTGCAATTTCTTCATAAAAACTGATGTGTAATTTACGAAATTTATGCTTTGCTATTAAATGGTATGTACCACTAATTTCCATGTGAAGGTGCATATAGAGAATATAATTCATTAAACTGATGTGCAATTTCTTCATATAAACTAATGTGCAATTTCTGCTTTGTTATTAAATGGTATGTACTATTAATTTCCCAACCCTGATCACAACAATTGTCCATGGCCCTGAAGAAGAAACAAAACTCTGGGCTGTAGACCTCACTTTGAGCCTCCACTACCAGAAACTGTCCTAGGAAACTACACAACAGGAATACTTCAGGGAACCCGAGTGAAGGATGATATATCCTTCTAGGGGATTTATGCTAGTCAATATTTTGGATTAAATCATACTCGTGAATGAATGTGAATGCAGTTGCTCAAGCATCCTAATCTAGCTTCAAGCTCTTCTAAGAGATCTGGGTTGTTTACAATATACTTCAGAGAGCTAGCAGAATCAATTTGGAAGGATGCAAAATATCTGAATGTGGCTGGAGGCTTAGGGCTACTGGAAAGTATGCATTCAGTTAGTCCTTGCTTCTGTCCATGCAAGTATATGTTTGAAGGACTAGATGCACCAGAGTTATGCATCTCCCTTACATTTGCTACACCTATGTACAACAAAGATCAAATGCACTATTTTTCCACCTCTATTCTTGAATTGTTGTCCTCGGAATCTTCAAAATCTCGTTGAAATCTCTATCACTCTGTCCAAAACCAGAAAAATCATGACATGGATCTCTTGTCGGAAGCCCTGATCTGGTCTTTGTCGTCTGAGGGAACATGTCAATAGTTAATATGGTTTTGAGTTCCTGTTTGATCATAATTATCAGCAAGGGATCAATTTTGGATCAAGCTCATGTTAATTCAAGTATATGACCCCTCCTATGTCTTGTTTCTGCTTATGTGATCATTGCTGATCGAGAGCTTACATATAAATAATGTGTTTTTGGTTGAATTTTTTACCGTTAATTTGTTTTGGCGTGAAGAGTTCAGAACTTCCCAACATACCTTACACGATGAGTTGACAAACACAAATGGTAAACAATCAGGAAAAGAAAGAAATCCTTTTTGGATGCTATAACAGAAAGATTGCAAGGCCAACAACAAAAACAAGGCATGTATGTGCTTGTACTTCTGAGACATATAAGGAAGCTTCAAGTGGAAAAATACTCAATAATATATAAACTTAAATTAATTCATGATGTTTCGATGATTAGAATTTTTTTAATGTTTTTTTTCTAAGAATTTTTAGGTATTTAATAAGTTAGTATTCATTTATCAATGATCAATTTTTTTTATATGTTTTGTCCAGTAATTTTTAGGTATTTAATAGGTTATTATTCATTTTTAATTTGGATTTATTTAAAATGGAGTAGAGAAATACAAATTGTTAATTTAAATTTAGAATGCAAATCATTTTGAAACCTGGAAAAGAGTGAAATGGATAAAAAAAGGATAAGTAGAGGGCAATTGAACCAAAAAAGTTTATTTGTTGGCTGCACAGTTGGGGTTTCCTTTAACTACAACATGCCTACCTTGAATTATGTTATTATAACTTGTAGCTTTGGTTGGAAGGATAAGTAGAGGGTGATTGAACCAAAAAAGTTTATTTGTTCGCTGCACAGTTGGGGTTTCCTTTAACTACAACATGCGTACCTTGAACTTCGTTATTATAACTTGTAGCTTTGTTCCAACCAACAAAATTATCTGTGTATTTTGGAGATAAAATGACATAAAACCCAAAGAATTCAACCAAAAAAATTGTCATGATTATTAACTCCCATTATCAATATTTCAATATCATAATAGTCCAAGATTTTTGTGCACTTACAACTAAGGGAACTAAAAAGAGCCAAAAGAATGAATACTACCATGCTCATATAAATAAATCCAACCAAAAAGAGGATGTTAGATTAAACACTAGTAGAAACTCCTTTTAAGAATATGCAAATTGAAGCCATTGGAAGCACAGATAGAGTGTTGAAGACTTACCATACACATTGAGAAGCAAAAGGATTACAGGAAAAGCCCACGATGGAGGACTGTATATAACCCTTTTTAACCTTTCTTAGTTCCTCTTTTCTTGTTTCCCTTATTCATCTTACTAACAAGGACAACATTCTACTCCTCCTCAATACCTGCAATAGTATCCAGTATTGTCTCCTTCTTGTTGAAGTCATTCTCCTTTTAGTTGAAGTCATTCCATAGCCTGCTAAAAATGGGAAGTTTTTTTTGGTCAGATGTCAGTCAAAAAGTTTCCAAAAGAAACAAGACTCATTTAATGCAATGGGTATTGGGTAATAGCTCTTTACCCTTCACCTACTAATTATCATCTTCAATGATTCTTTATATGTCACAACGCTTCTCGAATTTATGCCTTACGCCGTTTCCTTTGCAACATCTGGTGCAAATGCTAGTTTTAACAAAATTAAATTATTTACTAAAATATATATTGTTATTTAAAATTATTTTTAAAAAACACTAAATTAAAATATTAATAAATCTCATATAATATTCAAAAAAACACCCAACATCATCATTATTTAAATTTTATATTATATATAATAAAAATCAAACGATCAATTCCTCATTATCCTCATTATCCATTTTCATAGATAACATTATATATTCCATCATTGATTCCTAGTGCAAGGTTGTAGCTACTTAGATTTCAAAATTTCTATGTCCAAAATATCTTATTATCTATGTTAATTAGCAATATTACATATCTAATTATTATTTCATGAAATATAAATATGACATCATCATCATTTAAATTTTATATTTTTTATATATAAAATCAAACGATACAATTCCTCATTATCCATTTTCATATGTAACATTATATATCCCATTATTGTTTCATAGTGCAAGGTTGTAGCTACTTAGATTTCAAAATTTCTATGTCCAAAATATCTTACAAATATCTTAATATCTATATTAAGAGCATATATAAATTTAATTATTATTTCACGAATTACAAGGATAGTATTATTTGGAATTTGGAAAAGATGAAAATATGTTATTAATATAATATAATAGTTTAAGAAAAGTGTTTTTTATAAATATTGCAACATTATTGTAAGTTTAATTACCAATATAGTATTTAGAAAATGATAAATAGAGGATGAAAAGTTTATATGGGTTTGAAAATAATTATAAACTAGCATTTGCACCAGATGTTGCAAAGGAAACGACGTAAGGCATAAATTGAAGAACACAAATACAATAAAAGAATACTTTGATAAAGAATAAAAATATATTGAACACTCAAATCAATGCCCCATTAACTGAAACCAGTTAGTAGACATATCTATCAACATTAGGATTATACACAATGATCAAGAAATTTCCCACATACAAACAACACCTTCCACAACAACCTTTTGTCACATCCACATTTTAAAAAATGCATTGGAACGTGATTGGAATCTCCCATATTGTCTTTTTCATTATGCAAATAAATCTTACATATTGATATTTTCATCATGAATATTGTTAGTTCATTGTTGTAAAGTTTTAGTGTGTTAAATTCAATACTATAAGTTTGACAAGCGAAAAACATTCCTCAATTAGCATAATATGCATTTTTCTCTCACTATGTATTTTTCACTCATGCATTACAAAACTTCCATCAAAGAACACAAGTAACAGATTAACATGTTCTTTCCCTTCATTATTTTCATCATAGAGCCAAGAAATCTACGCCTTATCTATAAAGTAACAAAAACATTTTGAAATAAGTTTAATATTTCAAGCCAGTGTCTAACCTATAGAGTAACAAAAACTTTTTGAAATAAATTTAATAGTTTAAGCAATTGACTAACCTAATTTAATAATTGAAAAATTCTCAAAGATGAATTATACTCCATAATAAGAGAGCCAACATTGGAGCCCATACTTTCAGTGAAACGAAAAGAAACACAACCACTTGTTAAGAAGAAATTCAAGAAATAATAATAAAACAAAAATAATAAACATTAAAGTATAAAATGGTATTTCCAACGCACAGGTATAAGTATACATGCTCTATGTCCATTGTTAGATTAAATGGGTGTGGAGAAAGGGAAAGAAGCATGTTCAATTTGTTTCTAAATCAGTGGTTATCTAAGCTCGTAAACATAATAAAAAAGATATTTATTACAACAACTTCTATATGATTATTCTTTTTGAAACATAGTTAAAACTGTAATTTAACAATTTCAGAAACCTACACATGTTAGAAATAATCAGATAGGCCATGATGATCGAGTTTCCCGTTACTTAAAGCCTTTGTTGATTGAGTCCACTGAATGAGCTAAGTTCATGTTAGCTTTGTTTGAGTTGATGTAAAAATATGTAGTGGAGTTGATATCAACTAAGGTCTAGTTGTAGAATTACCAAACTGAGTTGAAGTTGGCTTAGCTAGACATACAAGGTTAAACCAGCTAACCGATAAGGTTTGTCATAACTATAAATAGAGATTTATTCAAGCTTAGCAACAATTACTATCATCATTGGCTAATGTTTAAATACTAAATTGAAAAATATAGTTAATGCCAAATAATGTATACATTTTTTAGGGCATTGGGCAGTAGCAACACCAGAGCTACATTGTGGGTTTTGTATTGGGAAAATTCATATTGTGGAATTTGGGTTTTGCATGAGTATTGTTGTTTCCAGAGAAAATGATGTTGTACATAATGGTGGAGAGATGTTGTGCAATTGTTTCAGGTTCTGTAATTTGATGATGTGCACAGAATGGGTAATGCCATGAGGCCCTAAATGTTTTTGGTCAAATGAAGAGAGTGTTTCTAATCCAAACAACTTCAGCTTTGGAACCATCGTCAAGGCCTGTGTTGGGTAATGCCATGAGGCCCTAAATGTTTTTGGTGAAATGAGGAGATTTTTTTTAAGCCAAATAACTTCACCTTTGGCACCATTCTGGAACATCTAAAAGCTCTGAACAGCTTACCTGCCTGGTACTTAGTATGTTGTACAGGCCTGGAACTTATATTTCTGTTAACAAATGAGTATGTGGTTGAACCCATAGGTGTCTTCATTATATAAGCAGTACACTTGCAGTGCAGATATGGCCCTGAGATTTATGTTGAGTTAGGTTGAAATTAGATGGTTTCACACACTGTTGGTGGAAGCAATGAAAGGGCTTAATCTCCTCCATATCTAGGTTGAAAGGACAGTGCCACGATGGGAGGTCAGTATGAAATTGCAATGTATGGAATGTACTCCAGTACTATTTTTACCAGAAAAATAAAATTGAATAGTACACACAATAATACTTTATTATAATAATAGAACGAATTGAAGTATAGTAAGGTTTGAAGGTGTCAAATCCAGTGTGAATGTTGACATGGCTATGAGACTGAGTTAATACAGTGACTATTGAGACTATGACATTAGCTAGGGACTTGCACACCAAAACCAGTTTTTGGCTTGATAAATCTTTTGTTTACAGATGATATGTTATAAATCATATACATTTCACAAATTTCTTGACCACGGTAAGATAAGCACCGTACCTACCTAATGTATAAAAGAAGACTGGTAAGCAGGAGGAGGGGCAGGCAGTCCACTGCCAAAGTCATGGTTGCTATAATTAGTAGAGGAATTGTAAGAACCATGCTCTAATATGTCTGATTTTGAGTCTGAGTCAGTAAAGAAAAATGCTCAAATGTAACTATGGGCTCCTTCAGCAACCATGATGTCATGGTGACTTGGGAGCTCCACAGGCAATTTGTGAATTTCTAACCATTACATTAACTCACTTGCAACTTCTCTCGGTAATTCTTTCGTCACATCTCTATTAGATACTTAATAGACATTTTAACATAGGATAATGTCTAAAACACAAGGAGAACATCAAGGTCTACAATGGAATTTATTGTGAGTATTAAAATGTTTAGATATTTGTTTTCAGATATTCTAATATAATCCCACTGCAGCAGAGTGAGGTACAAATGTTGGAGAATTCCTAAAACAAAAATACTTGTGCCATTTTGACTTCTTTTGAAGTTGAAAATTCTTCAGAGAAATAATCCCAACAACAATGTTAAGATACACACAATAATCCCAAAATAGGGACATCCAGTTATGCCACTGCAGTAAGATCACCTAAAATATCACATAGAAAACAGCCACAAACCAAAGGTCGCCCATGTGGCATGGCACTGAAACCATTGACAATGTTAGTAACAAAGTGAGGAAGGATACTATGACATTAGCCAGGGACTTGCACACCAAAACCAGTTTCTGCCCTGATAAATCTTTTGTACATGGATGATATGTTATAAACCATATACATTTCACACTTTGCATATGTATAGAAGTTTAGT
>APFE031478062.1:0-13204 GCA_000404065.3 Pinus taeda | reverse complement strand
CATGAATTTGCCAGAATTCTTAATTCCATTACTAATTTGTAAATAGTTGCACACATATGTTATTGCAGTTTAGGGTGGGATAACTCTGTACACTGTTCTAGGTGGGAGAAATTTGTGCATACATTGATAAAGGAAAAAAAAACCACTTCTTATTCAGAAAAAATAGCAAAAAATTTTGTGAAAATAAATTAATATAAATACATAATGGCCTTGATTTTTTAACCATTAAAAAAAATTAGCATTTATTTTTTTTCAATATAATATAAAATAACAAACAACCATCTTCAATGAAACGAGAATCGATAGAATGAAAATCTTGAAATTGAAACTATGTGGCATGTAAGTTGTCTGAGATTTGAATATACAAACTGAATTTAATGAACATCAGTGACATTATTTCGTCAAAGCTCTACTCCTTGGAGCCAATGCACACTATATTCGTTCACAAATTCCAAATACAGTCAAAGGACACACAATAGACAGACCAAATGCAGAAGATAGTCTTCCACAATTTTCAAGTATTGATATCAATATCTGATTGGATACTCAATCAAAGTACAAAATAAGACAGATACATTCAAACTATTCACATTTAGTGAAAATATGTAAAATGCAAAAGGGCAACCCTTACACTACAAGGTGGGTCAGTGCATCTCAAGAACTGAACCAAAATGAAGCAACCCTCGTAGCCACCAAGGAAAAGACATTGTTTTCAAACAAAAGATCAAGCAATGTAAGCATATTGCCTCATGATCTCAATAGAACAGGAACTCCAGTAAAGCACATGTACACATAATAGACTATCATTACAACACATTATCAAAAATAATATTCTTTTGTATTGTTCTCTTGATGAAAATTTCCATATAACGAAGTTCTGAATAGGATAACTTTACTTTCTGATTTAAAAATGGTTTATGAATGGAGCCTTCCATAACTTATTACTTAAATAGGAAAATGAAAAAAACAATGGCATCTCATCAATGACCCACTATATCAATTTGTACTCTGCCAAGTGAATGAAACAACACTAAAAATTATGGGCGTATGCTTTCTTCTCAATAAACCCGATTACACAAGGCATTATGCATTAAAAAGATGTGAAATTTAAACAATATAGAAAGGCAGAAATGACTTACAGTGTGCTACAACAGGAAAGCTAAGATTAGTGACATGAACATGTCATCAAATTAAATACTTCAGAATGTGAAGAACGCATAAGTCAACTGCCATACTTTTTTATTAACAGCATAAAAACAACAAACCAACGAGGCTGCAAGTACTTGAAGTTTGATCATAACACTTTCGGATCCTTTGTATTGACATATATTGACTCTATTTTATTAAGAATTCCTGTGTATTGCCATATATTTACTTTCTCATCTACCAATCCACCATCAAATGAGGAATCCCAAGCACAATCAGAGAGAGGGCCTTTCATCTACAAGGATGCCACAAGATAAGGAATTCCAAGCACAATCGAGGAGAGGGAAAGTAGGCATGAACACCTCATAATACCTCTTGGGATGACAAGTTGGCCGAAGAATCATAGTATATTGAATCTTATATTTTACCATCGACTAATCTTCACAACTAATGTGGAATTGTGGAATTGTAGAAACTCTTCCAAGAAACCACAAAATAAGTATCTGTCACACATCGATTAAAAAGGGTACACTGAACAAAAAGACATAATCCAGTTTAGTGCATCCAGTGTCCACATATATAATAGAAAAATTTGGTGTATCTAGGGGGTGTATAGTCGGAAAATATAATAATTCAAGTCATTTTGCAACTATCAAGTATCATACAACATCAATATAACAGTCAGGTAAGCTAGTAAATATAACATTAAAATGGGTTGACTGGTATGTTTTAATCAATACCACCATCCATAGTAAGAACCATTTTAATCAAAACCAGGGCTTTTCTCTTGATCAACACTTTTCTCTCAACTTTCAATTAGAAATAGATTCATGTTGAAAATATATTTTCAAAAAGAGGTTGACCAAATTGCAACTTATCCAAAATCAGTGTTCAGAATAAATTCAATACAAGATGCATATGTGTCCTCGGAGGGTAGAGATCCTAACAAGGTGTCCCACAAATCTATAAACATGATATTATTTTAGTCTCTATCATGCATCTCCATGAAAGAAATAAAGAAATTACTAAGTAGAAACAATATAAATAGAATAATAGTGTTGTACTTCAATATGGTCTCAACTGGTAGCTAAATGTAACATAGTTGCACCTCGGCTATTTTTGCACCAAATAACCACATTGAGAGGATGGTGGTTGACTTCCTTAATAGCTTTGTTAAGATCTGCAAGCATCTTCCTTTTAATTCCTTGGGTTTTGAGCTCTATAAAGATCTGCTCACTTTTTCCTCTTGATCCCCTAGATTTCAGGTGAAAACAGAAAACAGAGATCACATTTCCTTCTTAGCACCCCTTCTAAGTGACTCTTCTCTTCTCCCATTCCTCCAAATTCTCCTTGCCAATGGAAAACTAGGTCTTGGTAGAGTTTGAGCATTGGAAACAAGAGGATGGGGCAATATTCATCTATCTAATGGGAAAAGTGCCTGGGCTACGATTCAAACCCTCGGACGTGATTCTAGGATTCTCAGGTTTCCTCCAATTTCTTCTTCCTAATGGCTAATTAGAGTTTGGGCATTGCCCAGATTGGTCTATCCAACGGGAAAAGTGGCTTAAGTGGAATTAAAAACTTGCAAAGTGGCTGAAGTGGAATTGAAAACTTGGGATGTTTGCTTCTCCTTCTTGATCCCCTGGTTTTCTGGTGAAAACAAAAAACATAGATGATTCCCACATTTCCTTCTTAGCACCCCTTCTCAGTGACCCTCTTCTCTTCTTCTCCCATTCCTCCAAATTTCTGCTTGATAATGGAAAACTAGGGCTTGGTTGGGTTTGAGCAATGGACACAAGAGGATTGGCCAATATCGATCTATCCAAAAGAAAAAATGTCTAAGGTGAATATCAAACCAAAGACATGACTCCAGGATTTTTAGGTTTCCTCCAAATTCCTCACTGCTGGTTTCACATTGCTAATATCAGGATTCTCAGGTGATTCTTAGGTTTCCTCCAAATTTCTCCTTGCCATGATTGCAGTATAGGCCCAGATTGGTCATTCCAACAGGCAAAGTGATTGGAGTGGAATTAAAACCCTGGAACGTTGTCCCAGGATTCTCAGGTAAATCATATATACTTGAATGGGGGACGAGATTTGAACCTAAACTAATTGTGATGCTTATACACTGGAATGTGAGAGGAGATCTGAACCTGAGCTAATTGTCATGCTTAATATACTGGAATAGGGGAGGACATTTGAACCTGAGTTAATTGAGATAAACTGTCACATATCTACCACAAAAATCACAGCCTAATCTTGCCCAATAAAGCCAATCGTCTAGATAAGTAGCCTAATTGCACAATCTTTGTTTATAAAAATATTTCTAAAAAATAAATAAAAGATAATGACCTTTCTCTACATAGCAAAATTTCTTTGTCACCAAAGTCCGGAACAAAGATTAAGAGGTCAAGAAATCCACAATACATTTTATTAAAAAGACATTTTCCATTCAGCCAGCAAAATGTCCATAAAAACCTAAAGAAAGAAGAAATGAGAACCAATCCAACTATCTATTATACATAATTAATTTACTGTAAATTTCTCACATAGAATCTATCCTGCTAGACTTAAATTAACAATTAACAGCAATCAGTAGACTTCCAATCATTGATAATGATGATTACAACCTGTGTATAGAAGAGGGGAGATCTACACAGAGGGCAACTGTAGTTCTCATAGTCGATCCACTTATCCAAACACTCCATATGGAAAACATGGCCACATTTAGCTAGTCGGCTAGAAGAGGGGAGATATACACAGAGGGAAACTGAGTAACCATCTCACTCATTTTTTAACGATTCGAGAACGAACCGTACAAGGGTTTACCCTCCAGAACAGAGCACATCATATTTTCCATTAAACTTAAAACATATGTACATAAATCACATTCGAGTGCAAAACAAATACATATATAAATGTATTCCAGTGAAATCCTGAATGAGTAGTACCACAGAGGAATGTTAACCAAAAGAAAACATAGTTGAGCTTTGGAGCTATAGTGAAAGTGAAATTTATAGTGGATAGTCAAGAAAAATTTCACTTACAAAACAGAAAATGAGTTTCATGCCTCCACCGCTTATCACTAATTACCCTGTAGTAAATAGTGGCTACAAGAAACTAAAGTAAAACAACAGAAACGAATCTAGGGTTTAATATATGTGACGATAAGATCCCCAAAACACGTGGAGTTCAGAGCCATAGGGTGGAATGATTGTCTAATAGCGATGAGCCTGTTGACAACCATGCAAATCTAGAGAGTGACCTGTGGGAAAATCAAACACAAATGTCATATTAAAACTTGTAATTATAATTAATTTATAGTATAACACAATGGCAGAGTTTACAAAAGAGGAATTAGTTAGCAAAGGAAATAAACAACAGCTGCCTCCAAGCCTGTGAAGCAAATAGAGAAATCCTGGGAAGCTGCGGTCTCTAACCAATAGACCACAAACAAAAAGAGATTACTAAGAAAACTTAGGGTGTACACCCATAACAAATGTAGCAGAGAAAAAAAATAAAGGAACCATGGAAAGGAAGAAAGTAAAAGAACCATGGAAAGTAAAACCTTGTTAATGCAGAAATTATACCTGATAACTAATAATGGAGCAGAGAATCAGTCGCTAAGTGGATGTGGCTTAAAGGCAGTGGAAAATAACCTAGAATCCCAAGCAGAAGAGTTGGTTGTATCCGTGACAGTGTTACTGTTGACAGATGGGGTTGAGAGCTAAACAGTCCCATGATAAACATGGGGAAACTAGAAAAATACCTTCCAAATTGTAACTGAAGAATACCTATATTTTTGACAGATAGGCTTGAGAGATAAACATTGTGGGAAACCACTGAAAAATACCTTACAAATTGTAACTGAAGAATACCTGTATGTTTCAATCTAATGGCAGAGGTTGTTTTAATCGTCTAACATTAAAATAAACGTCTCACAACAACACAGGTGGCATGGTAGGGACTTTTTCCCCTGTGAATCTGCACATTCCAGTAGTCGGTCCCTTCTTCTAGTCTTTCTGGAGGTTCATATTCGTCGGGAGCCTCTTATGCGCAAAATGTTCGTCCCACAGAGACATTTGGTATCCGAATATCTCCCCTCAAGCTTCGTGACCCTACTGATTGATGTGCTGTGGCTGGTAATAGCCCTGGGCTATTTCTCTGTCTTTGACTATGTCCATGGATCACTGGAGGATCAAATTTGTGCTGCTCAGGCAGTTAGGGAGTTACATCTACCTCAACATAATCGAATGACTCAACATGGCTCAATCGTCTAACATATCATCTAATGGTGCAAAGTAATGACACATAGGCAGAGAGCAAAGTTGATTTCAGAGAGAACGCCTTACGACGTAATTAATTTATATTTTGATTTCATATCAAGAAAAATTTTTGTTTGAGATTCTCTTTATTTTTGTTAGTTTTTTGTCTATGAAGTTTGGGGATGCAACATTTCTATAAAATCATGGGAAAAATAGAGTAGGTCCAAAATAAATTTTTAACTTATAATTTAAAAATTGAAGGCAATATACCGTATCCTATTCTCCTAATATAATTAATCATTTCCCTCATTGAGAGCATGACTATGACTAGGTGCCTAATGCACAAGAACATGTTAAAAAAATGGAAAGAAAGAGGCTTTCCAAAATTTCTTCAAACTCTAAGAAAATCCACTTATTGCTCAAGCAAGGATGGCATAAATATGTCAGACCTTGGCTACATCATTAGGGAATAAAGTAAGAGATCACTATACAAAGTAATGATAATATTAAAAATATTATTACACCTAAAGTAAAGGAGAAATTGTACTGCAATAAAGAATTAGAAGATAAAATGAAATTTAAATCTTATAAAGAGGTGATTTTCACTAATATTGAAGATCAAAAGAATCTCTCTATTTTGACTAGCATAAAGAAAAGAATCAACATTGTTACAAGCACAAATTTTCACAAAATCCAAAGTGAAACTTAATATTGAACAATTACCAAAATGCCATGGGATGAAAGAATTTGTCATCTTTGTGACATTAAGAGGGTTGAAGATAAAGATAAATTTCCCTTAAATGTCATGTGTATACACAAATTAGATTTCAATTCCAAAATATTTGTTGCAATACCAACCTTATATTCTAAACCATCAAAATGGTTTTGGGACACTTCTCTAAATGATTTTTGAACATAGAAATAAAATTCTAAGGAAACCCAAGTAATATGTAATATAATTGCAAACATATTGAAATCTCTGCCAAAATCAATCTAACAGTGATACAAGAATAAGACATGAATGCTTCTTTATTAATAGAAAAACCCTTGAAGTAGGGTAACACCATACAAATACTCCTTAAGGAAGGAGAATACTCCACAAACCATATGCTTGTTAATAAAAGCAATACTCGACATATCTCCAATGGAGAGTCTCTAGCCTTTATATAAGCTTCATACATACAATACTACATGGGTAATACCATGAGCCTTCAATATCCTAAATCCAATACCATAGGCTTATTTCATTTAAATCACATTATTTCCTAACTAATTATGGTCCCTTCCACAATGTGGGTTAACCACTTTATTTATTAGTTATGGCCTATTTATTCATTATCCTTAACTAGACTAAATAATGAGGTTCAACCACTTACAATTGTCATTAATGTGGGTAACCACTTACGTGCTTTATTTACTAAAGGCATAGTCTAACTGATAGACGAAATGGCCTTTTTCATGACATTTTTTTCTGGTTATTTTAACCAAGATCTGGTAGAGATTTTTAAAAACTTCAGTTTAACTTGTTTAATCTATAGAATTCAAGTGTTGCAGGGGTTTTTCAAGGTTTATAATACATTTATGCATTCAAAAATGTATTTTAAAAAATAAAAAATCACATTCTAGCTTCAAATTATCTTGTTGGGTCTTGGTGAAAAAGATCCTTTCGTCTATAAGTTAAATTATACCTTTACTAAACTAACTAATTGTGATCCCCCTTTTTACATCACATTTTTCCCTTGGGTACCCCCTTACATACCTCATATTATCCTCCTCTTGGTATACTACATAATCGCTTACCTTTTTTAAGATTCAGTCAACCAATTTTAATCTCAATGGATGTTAACCACCACCATCATCATTAATAAACTTCAATTTGTATTTCAGTGATTATTCATTTCAAACTGTATATTTTTATTATAACAAATTTATATTTTATGTGTTAAATTTAGTTTGAGTGGTTTAGAAGAGGAATGTTATTATTTCAACTAAAAAGTTAAAATCTCACTTGTAACATATTTTATTTTCATGGAATGATTGTTAATAGGTTAACAAGATATCCATAATCTCATTCAAGGCTAGGTGTAACTTCTAAGTGAATTCGATAGTATAGATGTGCTCTTCATAACACAAAAAAATAGTCAAATAAATTTTATATCAAATACTTTTCAAAACAAATGTTAGCATAAAGAGACAAACTTAAGTGTATGGTTAAGTGTTAGCTCCATTGTTGTTACTAATGTCTTTAGACACTTTTCTATTAGAGAAATATACATGTGCGTAGTGTAAACCCGTCTATAGTGATTACAACATATGTCATAATAAAGTATCAAATAAGGCATGTAATAGAAGCAATTAAACCTCTTACATTAAGTACAAGGTACTTATCCACTCAAGTTTAACTCACTAAACTCTCGTATGTGTAGGGGGGTGGGGAGAGACAAAAGAAAAAAAATTCTATAATCAAATTTAGTGGTTGCCATGATAACATCAAGAGTATATCCAACATCTCGTAAGCTAGATATACCATAAATTTATAACTTAGAAAAAGTCAAGAACTCCACGAGTTTGGGGGAGCCTAATCCTTGAACCTTATTACAGTGGACCAAAGATGTCCCCCCGTGGGATTTGAAACTAGGTGGAGGGTATAACATCTCATTGTATTAACCACTTGGTCATCCCACAAGGAGACTATTTCCACATTTAATTATAAAACATGAATTGTAATTTTGTTAAGATCAAATCATATAATGTTTCTCACAACTTAAGTTAAACCAATTCTTAACATGGTTTGAATATTCGGTTATTAATATTAATTTTTAATTTTTAATTACAATTAAAACAATCTAATATTAAATTCTAAATAATTACAACAGATGTGTCTATTTTACAATAGGGCTTTCAAAAATTTAATTTAATTATCAATAATTATTAGATGGATGGTAGGGATTTAACCTTCAAGAAATATTCTTAGTAGTATTCACAAATCAAAGATTGAGAGTTATCTCCAAAGCTATTATGTCATTTTTGCACTTTTAATAATTTATTAATTAAAAAAATGTCATATGAACAAGTGTCATAAGAAATAAGTTATGGTTTTTTGGGCATGTGGTATTGATAATCCGTGGTATTGGCCCATGATATTGTAACAAAGTCTACTTACTAATTAAGAATCTTCATGGTAAAGTAGGTCCAACTTATATATTAATTCTTTTTATAATTGATAATAATAATAATGATAATAATTTAAAATAAAGTACAATTTAAGTATTTTTTATGATTTAATTTTTTAATTTTAAGCAACATGGGATTGAATCATGAAGTGTTTTGATGCTTATTATGGATTGATGTCTATCGACATTTACCAACCATTCAGTTTATATGGTTTCCCTAAAGAAATTTAAATCAACGATAAAAAAAAAAAATAAATAAAAATAAAAATAAAAAAATAAAAATAAAAGAAAAAATAAAAAATAAATATTATATATATATTGTAATTTTTATAAGATCAAATCATATACAATGCTCAACATTGTTTTGACATATGGTTCTTGATATTAATTGTCTTATCATTCTTAACAATGTTTTGATATATGGCCCTAAGAGTTAGTTCAATTGGTCGAATCACCATCTTTAAATCATTTTTGCTATTGAGATGTTTGTAGTTGAGCCGAAAGGAAGTGATTTATTTTGATATATAGATGTTGATATTAATCGTCTTATCATAAAGAGACTCAATAAGCACACCAAACTAAAATGTTAACTCTTAATTACAATTAAAATCATCTAAATAGTAAGTTGTAAATACTTTAAAGTTAAATCAATAAGTGAAAATTAAAATTACATTTATATAATAAAAAAAATTTATTATTATTAATTAGTTATTATAAAATTAATATATATATATATATAATAAGACAATTTCATTTTTAATAAATAATAATTATAAAAATATTCTCGATGGGATGGTCAATGAAGTGACAAAGGTGGTAAGGGTTCGGGTCATAGTCGCCAAAAGAAATACATGTTGCAGATGTGACAGGTCAATGGATATAGTTAATTCTTCTCTTGCGCGATCTAGATTTCAGTGCACTTCAACACTTCACATTACTCCATAGGTTCGATAGGCATGGGAATTCCTTGTCTCAATCAATTTCAATTCTTCATTGTTCTATGAGCTCTACTCCTCCTTCTTGCTTTGTTCCTTACCTAAAATTTTCCCATTCCCGTGATGAATTTTCTTAGCAACAATCTTTTCTTTGTGGTCTTCCCTACTCTAGATTTATGTTCATTCTCTATGTTCTCACAGTTGTTTTCTGCATTGAGCCTAGGCCCTAGAAAAGAGACAATGGGTGTGAAGGTTTGCACCAGGGATCTTAAAGTATTTTCCTAGATGTATTTCCTCATCCTCTTGACAACATGGTCTCTTAATCCAGTACTCTTTTTCCTCCCATCTGCTGCCATGATAAGGCAGTGTGTGATATGCAAGTGAGGTGTTGGAGGTTGTGGCTCTCCATGTAGTGCGCACACTCATTTTTGTGTTGAGTCTTTTAGCTCTACCATGATCAAACTCCATTAGAAGTGCAGCAAGAGTAGGAAGACATGGAGGATGGCACATGACTCAAACACCAATAGCATTCAAACATAGATGTGATGGAGGAACTTCTTACCTGGGTGTCGGACACTAGGAACACGTGAGGGAAATAAAAATGGTATTTGCATTCACTTGATTTGTATGATCACCTAGAGAAATTGTTTTGTAGAGTCTAGATGGATTGTCATGCAACACAAGACATATTTCTGGTGGTGTTTGAGGAAATTAAACTCTAATAAACAAACATAGAGCGATGACTTTCTTGCATTGAGGTAGGGTCGACTCGTAGGACATCCCCAGATACTAAATTCAAGGTGGTAGCCAAGCTCATTGAAGTGGAAACCTCACCTTCCCCTTTGTTTGATATTTATGTTTCCTAAGTTTTTGTTAGTCGTGGACTTCATCTATATGACAACATTTTTTGCTTCAAACTGCTTCTCTTATAGCCAAGATAACTTGTAAAAACTTAAGTTTTATATCTATTTTATTTTGAAATGATATGGTGTTGATGGGTTATTGTTATGCAACTGGTCTAATTTCCCAAGTGGCAAGACACACATAAACACCCACGCATAACATATGTAATCTTGTTGCTTATTCATAAAAGTTAACCTTAAAACATTATAAAAATAATTTCATTATAAAATAGATATAATTAACAAAAGAATATATATATATTATATAATATATATAGATATAGAATATATAAATAAATTCGATACTGATACTTCACATTTTAATTATTATGTTATTAAATTAATAATAATGTATATTATAAAATCAAGTTTTATTAATTTCAAATTATTTTTAAACAACTTTCTAATTTAAATATTTCATTAATAAATAGATATAAATTAAACACATATATATAGAGAGGGGAGGATACTTCAAACATTTTATTATTATTGTTTATTAATATTAATATATATATATAATTAAAATCAATTTTATTAATTCAAATTATTTTTAACGACTTTCTAACTTATAAAAAATGCACACACAAAAAAAGAAAAGGTATTTTTCATGCCATTTATTAAATTATGAAAATAAATCCGAGTCAAGAACCATGTACAGATGCAAATAGACCAGAGATACCATCCCATCCCTTGTACCAAGTCCCCTTCAACGTCAGTGCACAATAACATTTTCCATGTCGTTACGAAGACTGAGTAAGAACATTGAAGCCACCATACTGAGTAAAGGATCTGCTTATTCATTAACAAACTGCCATCTGTCAAATGCCCGGGCAGGTGATAACCAGAGATATCGTCAGCTCCCATGGGGTGCAACGAACTTAACTTATTCTTGGGACCGACCCAAAGAACACCATAAAATTCACCCTTTCTGTGCTGAGATGAGGAATATCTCAACAATGGAATGCCTGCAATGGATCCTAATTGTTCTTGCATCTTGTCTGATTGTGTCGGGGAACCACAGGTAACAGAAACCCTTGGACTGCTCTAACCCTATTCCCCGAACAAATGTACGGTTGCGCCTGCAATGGCCAAAATCTTAGTTGTCAGGCCTACACAATTACAAAGCCCAAATAGGCTACCAGTCCCTAGAAAATATCAGCTCCATCTTCTATTCAAATAAGTCCCAAATGGCCTAGATCAATTCCTTGGCTCACAGTTCTTTGCAACAGGAACTGGATCTCTCTCTTGTTTTGAAGGATCGAAGTAATGATTGGCAGGTGGGTTCATGGCAAGTTTTCCTGTTGCTCCTTGACAAGGTTATGGCATGGCAGAATTATGGTGTTGGAAATTTATGGTTCTGTATGTTTCCTATGCACATTTTTTTGTTATAATCTTGGTTTGTGGTAAGTATTTGTTTTCGGTTGAACGTTACTTTGCTTCATGGATATGAAAGGTATAGCTAAGATCTCTTATCTTAGATATAGTTTTTCTCTCTTAGTTTTGAAGCATCAATTTGTGGTTGGTGGTGTTGTATTCATGTTAGATGTAGTATTGTGGAGACCTCTATTTTTAAGTTGTTATCTTTTGCAAAAACTAGATATGTAATCTTAATGTACACTCTGTTTTATTAATAAAAATCATTTTCATCGGTTAAAATATATATATATATATATTTATATAATAGTATTTTAAAGTAATAAAACAGTTTATAAATTTTTAATTAATGAATAAATAATAAAAATGATATTAAATGAGTTAATCAATTTTTTATATTTTGTAATATTAAATCTTTTTAAAAAGAAATAAGTGATAAGTTTTTTTAATATCATTTTATACTCACATTTTGCATCTCATTAAAATAGAATTGCATCATAAGACATTCTCTCTTTATATGTTATGTTTTTTAGTAGCTTTTTAATTTGGTCACTATCGCCACATCTATCTATTCGACAACTATGCATTTGATCTAGGAGGGCATGCATATGTAATAGCTATCTCAGTTCATGAATACAACATTTCATGTCTATTGAGGGTGCATCAAAAACAAGGCATATGTGTTCCACTTAAAAATGGCATCTATCCTTTTACATGGTTTCAAATTCACTCAAACCATTTTTATTGAGCACCTCTCAAATCTATATGCATAAAAGAATGAATCTTATGCTTGATTCATTCACAGTAGAGAGAAAATCCATAGCCGTAGAGTTTAGGGAGTCCAAGAGGTAGGTGTTGGAAATGTTGTTTTCATTAATGTCAAAGATGGGAGGAGAATATAGATGTCCAAGATAAATATTGCAAGATGAATATTGTTGCAAAAATTGTTTGAACACCTAATTTTTTGTTGATGCCCAATTTGGGTACCTCATTACATTTGAAGGAATTATTACTCTAAATATCTAGCTCAAACAGAAGGATATGGTCTATAGTTGAAAATATTATTTTGAGACCTTTTCAGTGGCATATGTCACTCCCTTTAACTCCATAAGAATCAAGACATACTAAATATTATGTTAGGTTGGCCTATCCAATTTTAAGAAATAGCCTCATAAGAGTCATCTTGGTTATCTTGAGTGGTTGAGTGGAATGATTAATGTCCTACCCATCCAAGCTCAAATCCCAATTAGTGACATGTTGAGCTTTGATACTTTGATGAATATTGTGATAAAGGTTTCTGGCCTAAGAACTCTTAAGTGAAGATATTTGTGGGTCTGTCTAGTACCAAAAACCTCACTTTTGTCTTCAAGTTAAGAGCGTGATTGATTTCTTTCCTTGAGTAAGTATGT
>APFE031478061.1:16578-27543 GCA_000404065.3 Pinus taeda | reverse complement strand
TGATTGCCTTAATCACCTCGCTCGCATCCCAGGCTTCTGAAGTAATATCTTCTTCACTGTCATGGAATCTTGCCTTCCTTTCCACCTCTTCCCACTGCCTATGCTCCTCCTCTTTTGTGCCTCCTTCCAGCAACCCCAAAAGCAAAGGTGGACTTAACTTGAGGCCTATCTAGTTGGCCTGAAGATTCTGCATGGACTTTTTGTAGAGAGGAACTCGTGCCAAGGCCTCCCTCATTCTAGTTAGGGTGTGGTATTCCCTGATTTTGAGGCTGTGGAACAATGTGTTCCACCTACGAGTGCAAGAATGAACACAGTTGTTCCCCAACAGTCGGTCCATTTCCTCAAAATGTGCTATGGCCTGAGCTTGATGATCCATGTAATCTAGGAGGGCCTAAGAGTTGTTTGCTAGGTGCTGGTGGGCGGATATCAATGTTGAGGGATCCCTTGGCTCTGCTCTAATCAGTAGTGGTTCCTGTAGTTCCTGGTCCATGACATTTTTTACCTCTGCTGCTCTCTTTTCTTCATGGTTTAGCCATGAGGTCATGGCCATAAGTTGCATGTCCCCTACTGTAGTGTTGGGGTCCCACGAGGTCATGTGGGGAAGGGCCAAATTATGAAGGTAGAACTCTGATAGCTTGGCCTTGTCTTCTGACGAACTGCTGTTACATAAAGCCATGAATTGTTCGGGGTTTTGGATTTGAGTGATACCCCTCTGTGCCAAAGTGTTGATCTGAAATTGCAGCCACTAATCCCTGAGGTATAGGGCGTAGGATTTGGCCGGCTGCCTACACTGCAGAGCTTCCATTTTCCAACTGGCCATGCAGGCTAGTTGGGCCTCCTTCTCTTGTATCTGTTGTTTTACAGACTGTATCTCTAGGCCTTCTTGCAATTCTCTTTCTTATAGTTGTCGATTTAGTGTCTAAAGTTCAACTTGCATTCCTTCCTTTCTCTGTTGTTCTTCTGTGGTATCTTTGGCTGTTGTGGCCTCCTCCTGTTGTTGTTGTTCTCCCAAGAGGTGAGGCCTATCTTCTTTCCTCTGTCCTTGTAACTGTAGATGCGGTCTAAGCAACTCGTTCTCTTCCCGTAGCTTGGCCTGCTGGTAGCTCTCCACATGTCATGCCCTTGCCAATTCTCTTTGGTCCTCCTTGAGCTTTTCCTCTAGAGGACCTATATTTGCCACACCCTTGGATTTAGCGATCTTCATCCAAGTGTGTGTCCTCACTCTTTATTCCTCTAGTGCTAGGAAAAGTGGCACTGTGAATTTTTGAGGAATGATCTTCCCGGCCTCTATGAAGTTATAGTAAGAGCCCAGGCTGGGCTGGGGGCTTGGTTCCATAATGGTATCAACCTTCTCTTCCTCTAGTGATGACTTGTCTACTTTTTCCTCCATCTTTTCGGTCTCCTTCAGCCTAGCCAATGTTTCTTGTAGAGCAGCCTTGGCATCCTGTAGAGAGGCCTCTGAGTTCGACTTTTCCATCCTTTCTTTCCATGTGGATGTCTTCGGGTTTCCCTGCTCATATGTGATGGATGTCTTTTGTTTGGATGGGGTGTCTCCAATTGTAATTGGTCCTTTGGACTGGTTTTATTTTGGTCTGCTAGTTTTAATCCTCGTGCTTCTTCTTGCCTTAAAATACATGGAAGGCTCTCTCTTCCGCTTTTCTTTTTGCTTTGGAGATGTGCTGAGGGCGGCCAGCACAGCTGTTGCCTTCCTAGCTAGAATCTTAGGAGATTCTTCCTTCCCTTGCCCTTTTTCCAGACTTCCTGTAGAAAGTCATGTGCTGACTGTTTTCTGGCTTCCTGTAGAAGCAGTTTTTGGACTTCTTGTAGAAATGGCCTTTTGGCTTCCTGTAGAACCAGTTTGCACTGTTTTGGCTTGCTTGGCTGGGGGTTCCTTCTCCTTTAGTTTGGTTGTGGCTGCCTTAGGTGTGCCTTCACTTGCTTGGACTTTTTCAGTCCTTTCTGCCCTGCTCTGCAATCTCTTCTCCCTGGGTGTTTGTGTAATTTTTCCACCCACAGTTTTGGCCTTAACAGCTTGGCCTTTCTCTCGTCTCTCTTTTTGTCCTTGCTTTGGTGGTTTGCCTAGGGTTTCTTGACCCTTGGATTTCTTTTCTGCCTCAATGTGCTCCTTCTCCTCGTTGCTGGAGGAAGTGAGTTCCTCGGCCAAAATTTGGATATCATCATCCTTAGACATATTGCAAAAAATCTCCCAGGAGACAGGGACAGTATAGGTATGGAGTGCATCTTCTACGAGAAGCTTGATAAGCCCATGATGCGCTAGTTGGTCTAGTGTCCCTTCCTTCAGTTTTGTGGCACACTCAATCAAGGATTACAGGAGGAAGTAGGGGATGCTCAACTTTTGTTCTATGGGTAAATCCATTTTGTGCCTGAGTTCAATTAGCAAACATAAGTGATAACCATATACAATACTGAACCGCCCCTCACAGGTAATATATTTCATAATCTGAAGGCTGACTTCACTCCAAAATGGTTGTAGGCTAGTTCTCCGGACCCCATTCTTATCCTCTGAAAACTGTTCCTCTGGTAGGAATAATTCCTTTTTAGCCTTTTGGCCCAATTTCCTCTCCTCTTTATCCCAGGGTATCCCCATTGGTAGATCAGTGAATTTGCTAATGAGTTGTGGGGTGAGCTTTAGGGTCAACCCTTTGAAGTTTACAGTGGCTAGTGTCTTTCATTTAGGCTTCAGGGACCTTAGGAATTCCTCTGTTATTTGATCATCGTGACCTTGAATTTTGTCACAGAAGGTCATCCAGTTTGCACAGGAAAATAGGTCTACCACCTCATGAGTTTCTCGTAGTTTCTTGGAATCTGAGGCTTCCTTTCTGATAAACCCTCCTGACATGGTGAAAAATACTCTATTTTGGCTTGTGCTTTGAGTAGAAGGGGAATTCTATGCATGTTTCTTCCTCAGAACGTTGAAAACAATATCCCTCAGGTCACTTTGTATCAATTCCCCAGTTTTAAAACTTGACTGCCTGTGTACAGAAGGACAACTCTAGATTCTCTAAACAGAGTGCAGAGCTCAATTTCCACCCTCCAGCATACATATAATCATGTAAAATTCACATTTTTTTCACCGGTTATCCTTGACAGTGTTTCAACTTCTCTACAGGAGGAATGTTCTTCAAGACCCGTGGAGAAAATCTTGGACGCAAACCAACGAAGAAATTTCATGCAATCACAAGTAAACTGTTATTTTGATTCAGAGACAGACTTTCTTTTTAATTTTCCTACTCCAGCACGTCGAATTCACCACCTTTCAAAATATCATGCATGGGAATGGTGTGTTCGAGCCTACGTCTCTTCGAATTGCCAACTTCAACGTAGACAGTCCATGTTTCTCTGTTATGTCAGGTTTCCTGTAGAGCTCCTTCCTGTAGAAAGCTTTTCCGGCTTCTGGAGGATGTCACGGTGCTTCTGGAAAAGTCTGAGACGTGGAAGGACGTTGGAATGGGCCGAGAAGCTCGAGCTCACAAACTGTAGAGGAGGAGGACACGTACTCTGCTGCAAAAATGGTTGCAAGTGCGAATGACAGCAGTTCACTGTGAGTTATTCGGCCGAGAAATTTGAATTACAGCACAATTCATGGCGCGGGTGTGAGTTGTCCAAGCCGATCCGTTAGCCAACGTCACGGCCATCATTCTTTGGCGTGTCTCTAATCGCCAAATCCTTTCTCTGCCATTAACGGCCACCATTTCTGTCACACTATCGATTCTCCCTGACTGGACACTTCCCACGTGTCAATTGCCCATCTCTTTGGCATAACCTGGCTTGTTTGGATCCCACGAGGCCATCCGACTGGCTGTGGGTGGCTAGTTGACTGGCCACCGAACTTGTTCAATCCGCACATTTCACAGTCATGCAAATTTTAGATTATATTCCATGCAATTTGACGAATAAGGTTAGACGCTTACCTGTGTGACCGTGGACATGTTCTTTAGGCTTCGGGACGTGGAATGTTGGATTTTCTTGCTGCTGCATTGTGCACAGGCGTTGGAGCTCCCTTTCTATTGGCTAATGTTGGATACAAATCTTCGGGACCCGACCCTCTAGTGGTAAATGCTACATGCACCAGATTCGTCTAATTTGAGCTGCTGGTGTCTCCATAGTATGTGCTCCAGGCAGATCAGCTGCTACAGGATTCCCGTAGGACATCCTCTAGCTGCTTCTCCTCCTGGGATGCATGTTTAAACAAGCAGGATTGCATTCACAGATGAAGGGTCCTGATGGACCCTTGACAGGTAGAGTGTACGAGCCTCTGCATGCTTGATTTGTCACTTGGAAAGAAAAAAAAAAAAATTAATCTAAGGAAACAGAACTCTTGTATGACTGTGCAGGAATACATAACCAGATTGTTGCAATGGCGGTGGAAGGAGATGAAACATGTGATGGATGGAAGAAAAGGGTGGTTGCATGCCCCATCAACATATTTCAAGCTTCAAATCCTTCTCCAGAATCGATTCTGGCCTGCCCAAAGGCTCTACAGGATGTTTCCTGTAGAAATGCAGAACTTCCTATAGAAAGTCGTGAAACTTCCTATGGGAGGTTGAACCTCGACCAGATTGTGTCCAAATCCTAGAAAAAATGAGTGTTCATGGAGGGAGTGTATGTGAGGATGCCTAGTAACTTGGTACAGACCCCTGTCCTTGTTTTGGGAGGCCTCCTTTTCTGCACTGTACTCCTGCAAGCTGCAATAATTCTTTAGAGATTAAACCTGCTTCTTTTTTCTTTTTTTCTTTTTTCTTGTTTTTTTTTAGAGAGACAGCAGGGGCGCCTCCATGAGGTTTTCACCCCTACTATCTACCTTGGGCGCCTCATAGAGGTTTTCACCCAAGGGTCTTTTTGTTCAAAGGGGCGCCTCCATGAGGTTTTCACCCTTACTGCCTGCCCTGGGCACCTCAGAGAGGTTTTCATCCAGGGATCTTTTTATTCCCTTTTTTTTTTTTTTTTTTTTTTGATGATCAAGGTGTGGCCGAAACAGAGGCAGAACCCTTCTCTATTACCAGCATTGATTTTTCCATAGTCTCAATGAACTCCTACCTCGAAAGGGGTTTCCTGTAGATCTTCAGTCGATGCCCATTGACGAGCATGGGGATGGCTTCTTCATCAATGGTCCTGATAAGGACTGAACCATTTTTATTGCACTTCTCCACTGTATATGGTCCTAGCCATCTTGTCCTCAGCTTCCCTTTGAAATCCTTATGTTTGGAGTCATACAACAACACCCAATCTCCCAATTGGAATTGCTTTTCATTAAGGTGTTGGTCATGCCATATCTTCCTCTGAAGTTGAACCACTTCTAAGTGGAGGATGGCCTACATTCTATGTTCATCTAACCCATTCAGCTGCAATAACCTTTCACGTTGAGCATGGCTAATATCTAGGTCCAGCTGAGCTACCATCCTCAATGTGTTGTACTCGAACTCTATTGACAGCAGAGCTTTCTTCCCATAGACCAGCTCATAAGGTGTGAAACTGGTTGTGGTCTTCTAAGTGGTGCTGTAGGCCCAAGTGGCCTCAACCAGGAGATCTACCCAATCCTTTCTACTGTTGCTCACCACCTTAGTCAAAATATGTTCTAATGCTCTATTAGTGACTTCCACCTGCCCATTTTCTTGAGGATGATATGGGGTGGAAGCCCTATGCTTGATCTTGTGATGAGCGAGTAAGTCTTCAATTAAGTTGGAGGTGAACTGGCTTCCTTGATCCGTGACTAACTCTCTTGGGTAGCCAAATTTGTAGAAGAAGTTTTCTCTTAAAAACTCAGCCACCTTTTCTTCTGTCGCTGCTTTGATTGCCTTTGTTTCTGCCCACTTTTTCAGGTAGTCAGTGCACACAATGATGTAAGACCTTTGCCTTGAAGGAGGGTTGATAGGACCCACAAAATCCATGCCCCACTTCTCAAATGGCTCGAGGGTCACTTGAGGTTGGAGAGGCATTTCATCCCTTGGAGTCGTTTCCCCATCCTCTGGCATCGGTCACACTGGCTGATGTATCTTCTAACATCTTGATGAAGAGTGGGCCAATAGTAGCTTGCCTGTAGAATTTTGAAGGCAGTCCTCTTTGCGCAAATTGGCCTCCACAGGGTCCATTGTGACAGGTTAGGAGAATGTCAAAGACTTCCTCCTCCCTAACACAATGCCTCAAGATCTGATCCGGTCCAAGTTTGAACAGGTTGCCCTTGATCCAAGTGAATGGGGCACTCTTCCTCATGATTCTCCTCTTCTCCTTTGAGGATAGATGTGGAGGGAACTGTGCTGAGGCCAAGTAGTTGCTATATCAGCAAACCATGGAGAGAGTACTGAAATAGCAAAAAGATGTTCATCTGGCATCTGGTCATCCACTGTTCCTTCTTCACCTGCAGGCAAATCCAATCTAGACAAGAAGTCAGCAACAACATTTTCTTTACCCGGTTTGATGACGATAGTCAAATCAAACTGCTGCAACAAAAGTAACCATCTAATGATACGAGCATTTACATTAGGCCTATTCATTAAATATCTAATCATAGCATGATCAGTATGTACAAATGTTTGATAACCAGTGATGCAGTGTCGGAACTTGTTCAAGGAATGGACTACGACCAGGAACTCTTTCTCGGTTACAGTATAGTTCATTTCTGCCTTGGACAAGTTTTTGCTGACAAAGTATATGGCATATGGAAGTTTCTCCTCAACTTTTCCTAAGGCTGCTCCTATGGCTTTGTTTGAGGCATCAGTGTGGATGTGGAAAGGTAGGGCCCAATTTGGGCCTCTCAAGATCGGGGCAGACACTAGCTTATCTTTCAACTCATTCATAGCCCCTTGACAGTCGTCAGTCCATTTAAACTCAACATATTTTCCTAAGAGGCCAAACAATGGCAAGGATAGCTTACTGAAATCTTTAATGAATCTTCTATAATATCATGCTAATCCTAGGAAACTCTAAACATCTCTTACCTTCTAAGGAGGTGGAACCTTTTTGATGATAGCAATTTTGTTAGGATCCACCTGTAATCCTTGACGAGAAATGGTATGACCTAACACGGTCCCTTCAGTCATCAGGAATTCACATTTTTCGAGACTGAGGGACAGGTTCATCTCAACGCAATTGTTTAAAACTTTTCCCAGGTTGGACAAGGCTTCTTGGAAGTTAGACCCATAAGGAGTAAAGTCATCCATATAGATTTCTACCGAATCATGAACCAGCTCAGCAAATATGCTCAATATAGCTCTCTGGAAAGTGGTAGGAGCATTTCACAGCCCAAAGGGAAGGACTCAGTAGGCAAAGGTACCCCATGGACAAGTGAAGGTGATCTTATCTTCGTCCTCCGGCTGATTTGGATCTGATTATACCCGCTGAACCCATCTAGGAAAGAGAAAAACTTCTTCCCTGCTAGTCCATCCAACACTTGATCTATGAAAGGAAAAGGGCAGTGGTCTTTCTTGGTGGCTTTGTTCAGATCTCTGTAATCTACACAGATTCTCCACTTCCCATTTTTCTTGGGTACCAACACCAGAGGGGAAACCCATTCGTTGTCCGAGATGGGGTAGATGAATCCCGCATCCAACAATTTTTGCAATTCCTCTTTAATGATGTCCTTAAGGGCCAGATTCATTCTCCTTTGAGGCTGCCCGACTAGTTTACAGTCCTCTTTAATGTAAATATGATGGGTACAGATTGAAGGATGGATTCCTTTCATTTCCTTATAGCTCCAGGCAAAAGCCTCCAAATGGCAGTTCAAAAGGCTACATAGCTCTTTTTCCCGAGAGGGAGAGAGAGAGGAGCTGATCTTTAAAGTTTTTTCACGGCCAAACTCCACATTCTTAACTCTGGGAGAAGTCGGATCAGTCACATAGAGGTCCACTAAATCACTGGCTTGGATATCTTCCACCAACTCTTCTAAGGACAGTGCACCGAGAGGAAGATTTTGGATTAAGTTCTCAATCAAATCATCCTCGTTTTGAGGACCTCCCCTGGTGGCCTCCACTGTGCACAATGGTGCAGAGTAGACCTTGTCCTCATCTCCTTCTTCCAACGAGAGTGGTAATTCATGTTCTAGAAAAGGTTGGGTAGGAGGGTGTAGGACTAGCTGTTTGGACATAGGCCCATTCTTTATGGTCATGCTTCCCGCTCGACAGCTGATGTAAGCATCCGTAGTAGCTAGCCAAGGCCTTCCAAAAATGAGGGGGTATCCAGTGAGTTTTGCCTTTGGCTGGAGGACCAAGAAGTCTGCAGGGTACTCCCAAGAGTCAATAGAGACCAGGACATCTTCCACAATCCCTTCGGGAGTCACGGTGGAGCGGTCTGCCAACTGCAGTACTATCGAGGTCTTCCTTAAGGAACTCTGAAGGTTGAGTTTAAGCATGGTGTCCCTGGTCATCACATTAATGGTAGCCCTTAGATCAATCAAGGTGTGGGGAATGATGGTGCCATTGATGTGAACATCAACTATAGGACTCCCAGGGTCCAAATAATTTTGACAGATTACTTTCCCCAACATAAGATTGGACAGTTGTCCTATGACATTGATAGTTGAGGCATCTCTCTTTCGCCTGCCTGGGTGCTTGAAACACTTCTCATTAATCAATTTGTTGTATATCGGTACATCTTTTATGGCCTAGAGAAGTGGTATTTTCACATACAACTGCTTGAGTTCTCCCAGAAGCTCAGTCTCCTGTGGGTTGGGTTGCGAGGTTATTGTTAGTCGCTCAAGAAAGGGTGGAATGGCTTTGGGTTCACTTTCCTGTTTCTCTTCCTCCTTCTCTAGGGGAGGAGGTTGGCGCTCTGGAAGGACCTTCCAAGATCGCAGGTTGATCTCCTGGATCTCCACAGGATAGGTAGGGCATGTTGTATCCCCAGTATATACCTGGTGGGACTGTCTGTTGTTGGGGTTCGGTTTTGTTTGAGTGGGCATCTGGGGTTTTCTTGGAGGAGCAGGAGGTAATGGTTGTGGTTAAGACCATGGTCGAAGTAAAATGGCGGGAGGAGGGTTGTATTGAGGCCTCCACCTCAGTTGAGGTGCATTCCACTGAGGTTGTGGCTGGGCATGTGAGTGAAATGAATGAGAAGTAGGTTGAGTATGGTATGGAGATGGATAAGATCACGGAGGAGGTGCGAACCATGAAGGATGAGCAGGGGGGCCCAAGAAGGTATATGAGCGGATTGGTTGGGGTTATAATAAGCTTGGGATGTCCCTTGCATCCCCTGCTAGTAAGGTATGGGCCCATGTGGCCTCCTTTTGTTGAGGAAGTAGAGACGTTCAGTAGCCGACTCAGTCCCTAGGTACATGGCTTTAAATCCAGGCAAGGTAGGGCATTGGTTGGTGGGGTGCTCTTCCTCACAAACGAAACATACCTCTACTAAGTGCAATGGACAATCATTCTTAGGGTGCTTCCTCATGCATCTCAGACAAAAAATGGCCAAAGCCCTCTCAGCTTCCTCTTTCTTTTGCTGAATTCAGAAGGTATCAAGTTGCATGGCAATAGTCTGTCTCATCTCACTTTTGAGGTCTTCCATCTGATTAGCAAACTCATGCTTGGAGAAGGTGGTACTAGCTGAAAGTGGATTCCCCCTACCTCTCTTCCGGGATACCTTAGAATGGTTTCTAAAGACGGTCTTTATGTCCTCATAAGGTAGTTGGTAGATGTCCCCTCCA
The DNA here is from genome assembly GCA_000404065.3 of Pinus taeda. NCBI lineage: Eukaryota > Viridiplantae > Streptophyta > Pinopsida > Pinales > Pinaceae > Pinus > Pinus taeda. The sequence goes on along the minus strand of APFE031478061.1, from coordinate 17,888 downwards.
GCCAGCATGTGAAGGGTGTCTAGAAGGTCTTCAGGGACTCCTCGGAGCAGAACCAACTTCAGAGATTCCGGGTCAAGTGTGCACCTGGCCCGTTTATAACTAAGTTGGAACCTTTCCTTGTAATCTTCTAAAGACTCATCGCTTCCCATGATCATCCGAAAGATTTATCCCTTGGCTTCCTTGGACCTACAATAGTCTCGGTATTTGGCATTGAAAGCTTGCTACATCTGAGCCCAAGTGGTGATACTGTTTCCAGGTAACCCCATGAACCAACCTAATGCTGCATCCTTGAGGGTAGAGGGAAAGAGTTTCAACTTTTGCTCGTCCTCAGCATAGTCATAAGTTTGACAAAGGATAGAAAACTCAAACAGGAAGGTATCAAGGTCTTCAGTAGTCAAGCCATGGAAGTGAGGTAAAGCTGAGGGACTTATGTTTTTCATTTTCATGTCTCCACTGGTCTCTTGGATGGGAATGGCACCTTCTATTCTCTCATCTTCTCTTCTATCGTTTCGGTTTTCAGCCATGGCTTCAGAAGGAATGCTCTCTAACTCTTCTTTTGTTATAGGATCTTCGTATATCTTAGGAGGTTCACCTATAGGTTCTTCTAGCTCACTGTTACCAAAGAAGAGAGAAGGTTGACTAAGTGATGTGGTGGGGGTGTTGGGTAATAATTTTTTGGTTTTATCTTTGTTCCTACGAGGCATGAAATGGAAAGATTTTTGCTTGCTTTTGCTTTTTCTGCTGGTACCTACAAAACTAAAATAGATTGAACTGCAACTAACTATCTTACTAAAACGAAAATGTGGAATGGAAATGAAAACAGGAAAGGACTAATCTATTTTTCTGGAATGAAATTGCAGAATTGAAATTGCGGAATTGAAATGCTAGGCTATGCTTGCAGAATTGAAATTGCGGAATTGAAATGCTAAGCTACGCTTGCAGAATTGAAATTGCGGAATTGAAATGCTAAGCTATGCTTGCGGAATTGAAATTGTGGAAATGAAATGGTAATCTATGAAAGCAGGAAATGTCTACTCTACTTTTGCGGAAATGAAATTGTAGAATGGAAATGAAATAAACTACTTAGCAGAAGGTTGTAGGAGAAAATAGAAGAAAAACAACAATCACCAATACTCTGACGCTTCCCCAGCAACGGCGCCAAAAAGAGTGGTGAGCTCCAGTATTGCAGCAATAATGCTGCAACTCTTGGGACTCCCTTCTTTACTTTTATCAACCCAGTAGTTCGTAACAAACTTGGAAGCGACGGTGTTGTATGCACAAGTACTAGCTCTTGCCGCAACTGTCACTTG